>JALLKD010000643.1:0-80208 GCA_023509735.1 Fusarium liriodendri | reverse complement strand
AGTGGGAGCTGGGGGCGCGGGAGCAGGGGGTACGGGAGCAGGCACATTGTGGAGTGGGAGGCCTGGGCCGGTCGAGGAGGAGGACGTCTGGTTGCGACGGCGACTAAGAACGTGAAGGACTGTCCTTGGACCCTGAAGCCATCAGACGGCTCCCACAATGACATCTCTGAAAGGAGCGTGAGCGGATCGATGCACTTGAGCCATCTATTCAGACGTAACATTTAAGCAGCCTGTCAGATTCAAGCACTTGAGCTCGATTCTGTGTCCAAAAATAATTTGTTAAGCGTGCTTCCATTGTGCAACCATAACCAGGTGGGATTCTGCCATCAGGTACTTTGGTGGACGGATCTTCGTAACACAAATTCAAACGGTGAAAAGGCCTAAATACGCCTATCGCCTACCGGGATTAGCCGCGGCGGTAGAGACTCCCAGAGGATAACTTGCCCCCTGCCCCATCACACCAAGGCGCGCCTCAAGAGCCTCATTGGAGATTGGAGCGACGGCTTTGCGCAACGCTTTTGCATCATTCATCAGGGGTTCCTCATCTCCTAGAGGGAACCATATCTCGTCGCATAGACCAGGCATTTTCTCTGCTGAGACCCACGGGGCGTCAAGTGGTAATTTTTCACCTTTCAGCACATTCCTTCTAGGGCGCCTCGTCAAGGGCCACATTCGAGACATGGCCATCTTCCCCCATTCTTTGCTGATTTTTTCCCTCTTCTTTTGGCTGTTTGAGATGCTTGGCTGCCCATGTTTTGCTTGCTAAAACGAATCAAGAGCGATGGCTGGGATCGTCAACGTCAATGGCTGGCATGTGGCTCTAGATTTGGCGATTTCCGAGGTGAAGGTTTCCACAACGACAAGTCCCGTCAAGGGAGATCGGTTGATCGGCATGTGTTCTGTGAACAGAGGTAATAAGCAGTCATTCCCTTGCAAAAATGGGAGAAAAGACTTTCCGTTCATCTTCTTTTGCTGCTGTTCGTCGTAGACTGATAGTTCACGGCTACGGATACACGAACACACCGATACAATGCATTGGACAGCCCATATGCATTTGCTGCTTTCAGCACTACTCAGCAATGGCTTTACGGCACAAGCACAACAAGGTGGCGCTGATGCAGATCCCTATGCGCCCGTTTACACAAATTGTCCATCAAACTTGAGAGTCCGCGATCCCTCAAACGTATGCCATGTGGGATCCTCATTGAAGCTCATTAGCTAACTGATATTAGGGTCTTTCCAAGGAAGAGAGCGCCTGGAGACAACAACGAGGAAAGCAGATGATCCCTAATCTGGAAGATTACCTGAAGTTGGCCAACATTTCCGACTTTGACGTGTCAAGTTTCATCAAGAAGCTCAAGCCAACCAATGTCCCCGTTGTTGGTCTTTCAGTCTCTGGCGGTGGCACCCAATCTGGTCTTGGAGGTCTGGGCATTTGGCAGGCGTACGATGCTCGATCTGACGCTGCTGTCGCGGCTCGCACTGGAGGCTTGACCCAGCTTCTATCTTACATCACGGGCCTGAGTGGAGGCGGCGCCGTGACCGTTTCTTTGCTGTAGGATTCTTAACCCGTTCCAGACGCCGGATGCTGACCCAATGCGACAGTGCCGCAAACAATTTTAGCACAACTGGTGCTCTACGAAAAGCCACCAATTTCTCAGTGGCTTATGCCTCTGGGCCGGATGGAGACCAAGAGGCCTTTCTCAAAGACATCTTCGAAAACACTGGAGCCAAGGCCGAAACCGGTTTGCCCGTCTCTGTCGGCGACACCTTTGGACAGTTTTGGGGAACTTGGTTGCCAGAGGACCAACTCTTCAGCAACTACTCCGACATTGCCGCCAACGGCACTGCTTTCAACCTCGGAGATGCACCTATGCCAATCCTGGCCCTCGCAGAAGTCATTCCTGGCAAGTCCCCGGAGATTGGCAAACTCATGTACCCCGGCTTCAACAAGACCAACGGCTTCAACCTCACGGCTTACGAAGTCACGCCTTTCGAGTTTGGAAGCTGGCTCGGAGGCAGAGTTCAAGCTTTCATTTCCACAAAGTGGCTTGGAACAGCCATGTCTAAGGGCAAAGCGCAAAACTCCAGCGAGTGCGTTCAGGGATTTGATAAGCTTACTCTCATGCAAGGGACGACGGCCAATGCGTTCACGGCCTGGTTTATTGACACATTTTATGGCATTCCGACTTTTGCAAAGCGATACTTGCAAGAGAGGCAAACGGTGAATAAGGATATCAATGATATTCCCGTTCCTGAGGATCAGTATGATAATCCGCTTGTTCAGCTTGTGAACGAGACGGCCAAGTACTTTGATCTCACATTCAACGAATCTTTGTGGTCTACGTTCCCTAATCCATTCGAGGATTACAACAACGATATGAAGGGTGTCTCGGAGCTCCTTCTCGTATGTTTTCCCCCAATATTTACTGAGTGCTGCTGACAGTATTAGGTGGACGGCAGTCTCACAGGCGAGACTAACCCCCTTCGACCTCTGATCATCCCTGATCGCAAGCTTGACCTGATAATCGTGTACGAAGCTTCATCGGATTCCATCAACGATTGGGTCAATGGAACCAATCTGATTAGTATGTTTTTCTTCTCTTCTTATTGAGAGCCATTTCTGACTGGTTACAGACACTGGCCTTGCCGCAAAGGAGGGTAGCATCCCGTTCCCCGACATCCCAGACGTCAACACTATGGTCGGCCTGAACCTTACTAAACAGCCAACCTTCTTCGGCTGCAACGCTACCAAGGACACGCCCCTCCTTCTCTACCTCCCCAACGCTCCATGGACCGGCTACACCAACTACTCCTACACCCTGGACCAATTCACCGACGAACAACTCGACATTGCCTTTGACAACGCGTTCCAGGTCGCCACTTACGGAAACGGTACGGTTGATCCCGACTGGCCGGCTTGTCTCGCGTGTGCCGCCATCAAGGGAGCCCTTCAGCGTACAAACACGAAGCTGCCGTCGCAGTGTCAGGAGTGTTTTGACAGGCATTGCTGGAATGGCACGACAAGCTCTAGGGACGTTACGGCTGTTGATTTCGACCTGAAACCGCGCTTGAACACCAGTTTGACGTATGAGGAGTGGAACGAGACCGAATGGTCTGCAGGATCATCCAACAGTACCAGTGGCAAGGATGATGATTCTGCGGGATCTAAGGCGACGGGAAGCTTTGTTGGAGTGTCTTTGTCTATCTTTCTGATGACTGCTGTACTCATGTAGAGATTTTAAATTCGCTGGGTGACTGGGAGATCTGAAGTAATACCTAATACCGCATTATCTTTAAATAATCACATGATGATACTCGATTCGCATGGCATATGCCGAGGCATGGGTTTTCCCAGTTATTGAATAAAGAACGTTGTGGAATCCATCAGATCCTCGCAGTAAAGTTCGTCAACCATCTCACCACCCATAATACCCCCAACATATGAACCGCCGACCAGTGCGTATAACCTTCTGCTGGTCTCTGACCCAACTTGCGTTATAGGACGCAGGACGAAGGGCACTGGTGACCCAAAGAGAATCGCAATAGTGTCTCCTATACAACTTTCTGCCACACAAGTGCCTACAAACCCGCTCTTAGAGACGAATAGAGACCGTTTCCCAATGCCCTGATTCAAACACAGCTCATATTCGTTTTGCTTGTCCTTGTTGTCTGGGTCGGCTTTCGTGGCATGCCGGTTAAGGAGGCTCAGATACATGTCCTCGTAAGATGAAGGAGCGGAATCGTAGCCAGACCTCAGGCGCTTGTTTGAGATCAATATCCTCCACAACGGCTCTTTTATCTTGAACTGATTTATAAAGGGTGCGGTCGTGGGGTTAAGCTGGCATGGTCGTTGCCTGGCTTCGGACACCACAGTCTCTAGAGCAAGCAACTTCTGGATGCATGACTCGAGAGATGTGCCCAAGGATATGACCTGATCGATCGTGTCGACAAAAAGCCCCTCTACCTGCAGCGTCCTTTCGTCGTCCAGCCTCTTTCCGTTGTTGCAGCCCGCCCCGGCCCCAGATGCGCTGATTCCTGCTGGAGGATGGAAGTGAATACCGCTTGTCTGCGTTGCCTTGCCGGCTATCTGTCGTGAGAAATCGGGAACCCAAGAAGGGAGGTTTGGTTGGTCCACTGTTGGTGGAAGAGAATCAATACGAGGAGCGGCAGCGGAAACACCCGGAAGCCATGCTCCTGAAAGGAAGTATGGGCCTTCTCCTTGAGAGAAGATGTGTGCCATGGCATCTGAATAAACCGCTGCGGTGGGTTTGTGATAGTCAACCGGGATTGCCACACCAGGTCCATCCACTTTGAGCATTCCAAGAAGCCCATAGATCCTATCCCTTGGGTCGGTAGCTTCTGAGGACCTCGAAATCATCAGTAGTTTCCTCAAGCTCTCCCCGCCCTGGGACCTCATGGCCTCCTCCCTGAGTTCATTCAAGACATCGACCTTCATCAATGCAACCATCTGAAAGTTGCCGTCGGCGGCAGCGTTATTGCCAGCACCTCTTTCTCGCTTTGTGTCTTGCTCACGGATCATACCCAATTCCGCGAATGCATCTCTTGCAATAGCCACCCATCCTTTGATGAAAAGCGACCACGGTGCGGACTTCCATCCACAAACCACCAAGGGGTCTTGCTTAGCCATGGCCAGCTCTTGAAGAATCCATGTGCGTGAGAACCATGGGCGACGATCCACAACGCTAATGAAGAAGCTGCTGCATTCACGCATCAATCTCAATCTTTCAGTACCCCGGCCGTCAGTACCCTGTTGCTCCTCTTGCCCAGCAATCACTGGCAGTGCATCAAACACGGCATCGCTACCGTCACCTTCTTCTCCAATCCATATCACAACTCTTTTCGCTGACGCGTAGATATCTCGCATCATTGAGACTTGCTGGCCTCGCTCATTCAGATCTTCCTGATTGATGCATACGGCATCTACCCAGAGAGTGATTGGGTGAGCTCCAACAGGCGGACGCAGGTGTCGCAAAGCCGACACGAGGTTCGCCGTAGCCGGAAAGTGATTTCCATCAAGAACCAGGACATTGCTCGAGTCATTGGGATCTGAGGGCTTACCCCAGACATAGGATAGCGCATCGTAGACCGGGCGGGTAGTCAGGTTGGAGTTGGTTAATTGACAGTAAAGCGGCGTATCCGAGCTGCCTGGTATGAGCGTGAGAAGACGGAACCCGCCAGGTTGGGAGCCAAGCGGAACATAGCGAAACGCGTGAGCGGACATGTTGCTCGCTTGGAGTTGAGTTGTCCTGGAAAATAACTCGCAGGTTTGTTATGTTTTCTATCCGTACAAACCCCTCACCACGTGCCTAATAAGAATCAAGCCAATCCTGGGCGCTGTGGGATGTTGTTCCAGACCTATCACCTTACAGGGGTGCGCTCAGTGCGTCTCAGCGTTTCTCAGTCAGAGCTGATCACCACTTCTCCTTGTTCATCCATGTCAAGTCCCTCCGGTAGACATTCCATACCGTCCACATACTCTCCTTCGACAGCAAGCAAAGTTCTGTCACCTTTACTCCACCTATGTCGTACAATTCCTGGTCGCTTATAACCATGCATGGAGGGACCAAGGTATCCGTCGTGCGCCAAATTAAACCAACGCTCTTCATCGAGAGGATTGCGACCGTTTCCGAGTTGGTGCCACACGGCGATCTCGATACACCAACCCTTCGCCTCTTGTCCGTCGTATTGCCGGCTGACCTTGACTTGGTAATCTGTCATGCAAACTCCACAGGCCCTGACGTTTCCAATCGCGTTTGCAGAGTCCTTTAACGGCCAACGTATTCCCTCGAGCTCTGGGACACAGAGTGGCAAGAAATGGATGTGGCGCTCCAACCAACAGTTCTCTCTGGTCCAGTGCTTCCCAATCTGTAGGTGCCGGCACACACGGAACCTAGCCTGCATGAGGAACCTTTCTAGGCTTTTGGTGTCGTTTTGAGGGTGGATTATCTTGTAGCGGACAGAGAGGAGCAATTCGCTGTCGATTATCCGTGGACGAACGGCCATGTCAACCGACGTACCAGTCTCCTGGCACAGCTTGTGGGTATCCAGGGTGATTGCTTCTAGTGGCATGCCGTGTTGAGGACCATAAAGATGGCGGTTCATAATGACCCTCACAGCATGGAACGTGAGGCAATGATCTTCACCTACTGGGAACTCGAAACACTCTTTTGCCCAGTCTCCATCCGGATGATTTTCCCAGACTCGAGCACGATGATTTCCCCGGACTTGAAAACGATGATTTTCCCAGTCTTGAGCAGGATGAAGACCCAGATACCCTTTCCACTGCTTCCGGCCAGAGCAATCTTCCTTCAGAGGTACATCCCATCGGTGAAGCTTGGCGCATTGAAGACAACAGTAATAGTGCGGGGTGTCCTTTTCCACCTGGGATAGCCAATCCTTTCTCCAGTACCAGTCCCTGCGACGGTACCAAGGGTGGGTTTGGCGAAAATAGACGCTGTAAAGAGATCGGCAAGTCAGCGCAAAGCAAATTTGCGTGGGTTTATCAAGATGCCTGAAAATTATATCTTTCAGTTCATTTGGAATCCCGAGCAGGCAAGTCTGAAGGTGTGTGCTGCCTGAGGAGTGGGTGGATGCTTGGTCGGGAGCCATCAGGAAATGCGCCATGATGCTGGGTGACTCGGAGACGAAGAATGGCTGTTGCTTTTGTTTTGTTGTTGTGAAAAATGAAGAAAGAGAGGTGAGAGGGGGGAGTTGGATCAAGCTGGCAGCCGTCGGCAGCTGACAGTGTTTATGCAGTGGCAATGACCCGCTACCGATATCTGCTGACAGTGATTCACGGACCAGCTGCTGTGCTGTCAAAAACTGTGTTTGGAAGAAGCGTAGTGGATTAGATTTAAAGGCGGTGGTGTGTTGAGATTTGTGTTTGAAGGAAGAAAGGTCGAGGGACCCGCCAGTCTCGCTCATATAGCTATTCGTCTCGCACTCAAGCTTGCCTATGCACCTGCTGTAGGTAATACTGCAATGCACCTTTGCGTTCGGATTTAAATTACTTTCTTTTTATCTTGAATTTCGGCGGTCTTATATTCCAGAATAAAGTTTTCAGTCTTTGGAGGCCATGTTGGATAAGAACACACCGTTAGTGCGGACTGAATAACTCTTTGCTGACACAATCAAAGGTTTTTTGACCGAAATCTAAGTGGCAATAAACCGATTGGAGAGGCATGTATTGTGTTTTGCAATTAACTGTACTTATAGAACCCTAAAGAGTCAAAATAATACGTGGTAGTTACATGGAGGCACACGATGAAAGATTTACTGCGGTTGCCTCCACTCCTGACCTGGATATCAGTCTGTAACCACGGTCGAACCACCAGTCTGTTAAAGGACATCGAACACATCATGCGCGACAAGCAATGGTTTGGCAGCAAGTCTTCGCAGGTATCACAACTCTACAATAATGAGTCTCCCAAGTCAGATGCCACCGCTAAAAGTACCGCTCCCCACGTCGCAGCCAAAGTCGAGGTAGAGGCAAACCACATATCCGGCCCGTCTACCTGATCAATGTGAAAATAATACACACAAACATGCCAACTGTGAAACTCGGCAACTCCATACGTTGTCCATCTCAAGCTTGTCGAAAGGGAAGAGTCCATGTATGCGGTCGTAATGCTCGCTACTCCCAAGCAAACACACGCAAAAGAAGAGGCGAAGATGAAGGCCTTGTAACCTATAAACATCAGATCCTGCGACTTGAATGACTTCCTGTCCAGTCTTGTAGCTATCTCAGCGGTATAGATCAAACTGGCCCATAAGGAAAGGAGAATGCCTGGAACCATTTGCCATGGCGCAGAAGGGACCCAATCGCCGTAGCCAAGCAGAGACCTTAGTCGCAGTTTCAAAAGCCTGACGACGATGGAAAATACCACCGAGAGGCCAATAGATATGCTCTCCAGTCTTTCATGCAGATTGACGTGTGTAGGCATTGTCTCCCGAGTAAAGTTCATGTAAAAACCTTCTCCGCTAATCAGACCGCAGTCGGCGCGAGCATCGTCCTTCTCTCGGCCAAAGGAACCGGCCGCAGAAGGGTGTGTCAGGTACAGGCCAGCAAAGACAGCAAGCCATATACTGCCTGAGCTACCAAGAGTTGTAGCAGCACTGATTGTGATTCGAGCGGCGGTGATGGATATCATGTAGACCCATAGTCCGTGGGTCTCAATAGGTTCGTAGGCTAGCCTGGAGCCTGCTGGTGGTGTTACAGCTTGTAGTTTTGGGGTGGAAGCTGAAACGAGAACTGGATTGGCCCATTGTCTCGCCGGAGTGTTCGCAGGTGTTGAAACTTGGTCATCGAACAAAGCAACGCCGGCCCATATCGAGATAAGCATGGCTTCGAAGACGATACATCGCTTAGCATCTCGAGCTGTAGATGCAGCGACAGAATGGGTAAGTAGGCAGCGAGCATTTCTGAGGTTCATTGTTCTTCGTCGACTTCCGACTCTGACACTTATTGCATCGAAAGTTTTGATGCAGACGTGGCGATCTAAAAGGTCGGAGATAGTTGTCATGTCGCCGGCAGCCCAGAACCTCCTTGCCGCAGAATTCGCATCTCTCTCCCAGTCCCGGAAGTGCTTTAGCCACTCTTGTTCTGTTTGTTCTTGACTGGTGAGAAACAGCTGGCTCCCTCGTCCAACATCATCGTCACTTGCGTGAACCAAGGTGGAAAGAGACCAACACCCTGACGCCACAATCTGCTTACTGGTATCCTCCAGGCTGATTCCTCTGGCGGCAAACTCCTGTCGAAGCTTCTCGGCCTGGTTGATAATGTCGGTTTGGTCCCCGTGGTAACAGTTCTTCTGACAACATTCCACGTGCCCAAAGCCATCGCGAAACTGTTTCTTCGCCTTCTGTAGACCAGGCACCAGCCAGTATTGAGGAAGCATACCATACAGAGTGGATGTGCTGTTTCTGAAAAACAACCAACTGGCAGCAATCAGCGTTACAACACCGCTCGGGTATTGTCCCACGTCACTGTTGGGTATTTGAGCCCAGCATAACTGCAGGAGACAGAGAAACACAAGCCGGATTGAAATAAGCGGAGAAAGGAGTTGTTGTAGGAGCGGCAACATCTGGCGGTACACTCTGCTTTCTCGGAGCAGCCCTGTGGTGGAAAGAGCGTGAACAAACAAAAACGACGGAGAGGGTGATTCTTATCAGGCTTTCACCATTCCGCCAGCCTGATTTCTTATCAAAGAGTCCAGGGGGTTGAAATAACTACAGACCGCTTCGGGATGGGTCTCAGGGTCCACTGGTGCGATGCAATGTGTGCAGCCTGGTATCTGGATGGGCATCACCAGCCAGTGAGAACCTGTGACATGGTGGGTCGAGTTCAGCCGTTAAAGTGCAATATTTTCAGCTTGTATGGAGAGTGGGGGAGAATACGTCAAGGTGTTGGCCAGCTTGAAGAACAATTGCCTCAGTACAGAAGGAGAGACAATGCGCTCAGGATAGCATCTTAATTAACCTATGCCAGGCCAACAATAGACAATCTGCCCGAAAAAGCTTCCGGCTGCTATCTTACAATTTCGCTGCTCTGCTACCAAGCCCCAGCTCCTTGATGATGATATCCGCAGCCTTTTCGCCAATCACGATAGCCGTGTTGTTCGTATTCGCTCCAACGTTCATAGGTGGAATGCTCAAATCAGCAAGCTTGAGGCACTTTGTTCCCCAGACGTTCAAGTCCTTGTCCACGACGCCAAACTTGTCACGAGGAGCCATTTTGGCTGTTCCGATTGAGTGCCATGTGGTTTCAACTCGTTCGCGGATGAACTGCTCAATGGCCTTGTCGTCCTCTGCAGAGTACTCCACATCCTTGACATTTTCCAGTCTTCCATTGAGATCGACACAAGCTGCCTTGGAACAGGGAGGAAAGTTTGGATGACCGGCAGGAATCTCGCCACGATACAGTTCGGTTCGTCGCATGACCTCACGGGATCTCTTGTAGGCCCACATTTGCTTTTTGAGATCAATATCATCCTTGTCTGTGAGGAAACCCACGTTAAAGTCAAGTGGATCGGTAATTTCAGGTCCAGTGATGTGAAGGTGGCCTCGAGAGTAGGGGTACGCAGTGTAGTTGGCAATGGTCATGTATTGTCCCATCGGAACAGTTGCAAGGTCTCCATAGAAACTACCAGTTGTTAGCCTCGCCCTGTTCATTGTTCAACCGACTTACGCAGAAATGACAGCTGTGAGCATCAATGGACGGTTCGGAACATCCTTGAAGTCTTTGTTCCACGCAGCTCGGAACTCGGGACCAAGTTCATCCACCTGGGCCTCTGTTGGTCGCAGCTTGGACGAGAGTTCGGCTGTATTCCAACCAATTTGCGGATGCTTTGAGTCAACCAGCGCTTGTCGTTGTTCTGAATCTCTGAAAATCCAATCAGCAGTCTCGTGTGGCTCAAGGCCTGTTCTGTACGGGTAGAGAATGATGTTGTGATCTTCATATTCGTGACCGACACCAGGGAGATCGACAATAACAGGGATGCCGGCTCTCTTGAGGATCTTGGGGTCACCGACACCTGATCTCTCCAGGACGGAGGGCGTACTACAGGCGCCGCATGAAACAACCACAAGCTTGCGAGCCTTGACAGTGCGCTTCGGGTGTTGGGTTGCAGCAAGTTGGAGTTGGAACGCCGGGTTGGGGGTGTATTCGACCCCGACAGCTCGCTTCTCGTCATCTAGCAAGACTCGAATAACTTTGGACTCGACAAGAATGTGAAGGTTTGGGTACTTGTTGCCTTCTAGCTTGTTGTGTAGATACTTTCTCGCAGTGTCCTGTCGTTTGCCATCCGGCGAAATGTACCGAAGCCAGCGCTCGAATCCGTTGTTGCTATCAAGATCCTGTAGATCCTTGATCTCAGGCCATCCAACGGTTGCTGCAGCCTGGAGGACATCGTCTTCGACTTTGGTGTTTCGAAAGGTGCCGTCACTGACATGGATTGGACCGTCGAACCCGTGAAGTTCTGGGTTGCCTTTGCCATGGTACGTCTCGAACTTGGGAGTGTCAGTAGCAGAACTATAATGAACAAGTCGAACCAATGGTTACCCTCTTCAAGAACGGGAGCATCTCTTCTCCTGACCATCCGGGCGTGTTCCAAGAGTCAAAGTCAGACCGTTGGGCACGGGTGTACATGAGGAAATTGATCGAAGAGCCTCCCCCCAGCACGCCGCCCGAGGGAACAATGCATTCTCGGCCGGCCAGTTGTTCTGCCTTGTTGGCTTTGTAGAATATGGTCGCTTCGCTAGTAGGTAGCAAATGATCTGGATAGAAGACGGGATTCTCGATGTTTTGGATGCCTCGATTGTCCGGGCCGCCTTCGATGACGAGGATGGAGAGGTTTGGGTCGGCTTCTGCTAGACGTCCGGCCACGACGCAGGCAGCGGTGCCGCCTTGAATGAATCAGTATTGTATCTCCCATAATTAACAGACAGGCATCTCACCTCCGGCGATGATGACGTCGACTTCATCGATATCGTCAGCGAGCTTCGTGTAAAGACCCATGGTTGCTGTTGAAGGTGCTCGAGGGCGATATCCTCTCTTCTGTCGGAGCCTGGTCAGGGTCTCCTCCCTCCCTTAAATAGATCGCGCCTGCCCTGCATATGAATCGCAGCTTCCTGCATGATTTACCCCCGCTTCTCATGCTGGATGCTCCTTATGTATCACATACACTTAGATCTTTTCTCTGGGGTCGCACAAATTCTCTCGGTCATGGGGCATGAGTACCATCCTCCCGACTCATTCTCGTCTGCGAACACAGCCCATGTGATAACGAATAGCCTCGGCCTGTTTGGATGAGTGAATGTTGATCCAGACCTCTGTGCATACGGGCCGCAACTGCTCCACTATCGTGGAGAGAGTACATCCTGGATGTTTAATTCCCAGCCTGGGGCCTCGTGGAGTATTGCCTCTCGAGCTCTCTCAATAATCACGGTAGATCCTAGTTCTCATAAACGTAACCAAGATGTATAGCCATTAAGGAAGAGACCTCTAGTTACTCATCCCAGTGAGCAAGTCCAGCTGCCTACACCCTGCAGCCAGCAAATAACTCAGTCTGTTGCAAACTGAGGCACATGCAATCTTCCACCACGATACACTTCTGACGAATCAAGACAAGGCCCTTTGCGCCCAGGTGAGACAGTCGAGCTGTCCCCGCAACGATTTCCTGAGTCTTCAGTTCTTGCGGTAATGGACGAAAATGGCATCACGTCTGTCGCGTTGTCTCTGCAAGTTAGTCCTTGTTGTCACGTCCCATGCACTCACGCTGTAGTACGTCGCCCTAGGAACATCATTAGGGGCGTACAGAAACTGTTGACGATCGTCAAGACTCGCCTGGCATGTCGGATTCGGGTACAAGATGAGGGGTTGTAGCGGAATACGCAGGATCTGAGACAAACTGCACAATTTGGTTGGTCAAAACAGGCTGCACTCAAAGATTCATTAGGCAGGAGAAGACATGTCCAGGATCTGAGAACCGACTGTTCAGAGTTCGAGGCCTCCTGAAAGACCTTGGTCTGGTTCACGGACTATCCTCGTGTGGGTCTGAGCTGCGCAATGAATAGGAGACAAAGCCGTTGTCCAGGGGGTGGACAATGATTATTTGGTGAGCCTTTTGGTGGGTTCCACGGCCTGGGTTTCTTTATCGCCAAGAAAGCCTTGCACAACCCATCCTATGGGTGTCCTGGCCAAAGCCTGTTGGCTTCATTGTTCAACGTAGCAGAAGCGGCAACTATTATGCGAGTATGACAGCTGCACTGAGGTAGTCCAGTGATTAGCAAAAGGGAACAAGAAATCTACTCCTACCTCCTTTTCGATTTGTGCGAACTTATCCCTCTGTGACGCTTCCCATGGTGGCTCTTGCTAAGTTGGTGGAAACAATCGGACTATGCCCCCTCAGGAAGCCGAGGGATCTCGCTGCCCATAACAACGTGCGATATGCTCAATTTTGAAGAATTATTTTTACAATCCTTTTTGCATCTTGAATACCTTCCAAGGTTGCTCCACGAGTATGGGATCATGTTTGTTTATCCGCTCGCTTCGTCAACGCAAAGACCAAATTACCTACCTATCTCGTTGAAGCTATCAGCTTACAGACACCAGAAGATATTCAGGAAGCAGAGGCTTTTGGATCCAGCTGTCGAGACGACAATCCGCCGTCAAATGTACCATGACGCTATAGATGTCGGCAAGCAGCTAATTGCACTTCTGGGGAGTCCCCCTGGCCCTGCTCGATTATTTCCGAACATGGATACCATAATTCAAGTGAATATGGTCAATTTCTCAGAGCATAGAAATCTTAAAAATGAGTCAAATTGGTCATCCATCCTTTAACAGTCACAAAACCTGAGTTGATAAGAGCCAAGGCTGGCGATCAAGGACAGCCCGTCTCTTATGAACCTATGGTTGTAAACAATAGAAAAATAGGGAAAATACCATATATGCACAGAATCTTCTGACTCATTTAATGTAAGAAAATTGTTCCTAATCCTCAATCAAAGGCATCTCTTTGCGTAGACACAAGGTGTCAGATAAAGTGGTCAATGGAGTAGCATACAATACAAGATTGGCATTGGAGTTAATACCAAATAGTACCCCGAGTACTTTTTCCATATGTTATGACAGAATGATTATTGTTCGGACCAGAATATGAATGTCCCGCCAAGTCCTAGTCCAGACTCTGAATTGGCCAGTAGCTATGCTAGTGTTCAGGCGATAATTCCAGCAAGTCTTGGCCCTCCCGACTCGCGCGTTCAATTCCAGTTCACTCTTTGCAAATCAAACGAAACAAGTTCGCAAATGTCCAAACGCCCTAACAGTGTTCGGCTGGATGGTTCAAATGTTCGATAGCTAGTCGAAAGTTGTGCTCGTAGGCGTGCTCCGCCCATTGGCTGTTCCTCACAGTTTGTTCTATTCGGCCGTGATAAAGACTGTTCCAACCAATGTTCATTGCCCAATCACGATTTGAACTCAACGTTGCTAGTTACTCATAATTCCAATATGCGAACGCCTCATCACAGATACTCTCACACTATAGGACACGCGCGAGCACACGTGGAACTAGATAAAACACTTCAAAACTCCCATATTCTCATGAACATCATCGCATCGTAGACTTCACAGCCAACAACTTTCAACAACTATATAAACTCAGAAACCCTCTCTAAAGACCGATTCTTCTTTTCTCCTCACCCTCTCACCCACACTCACCCTCTCGGCTAAGAAGCAAGCAGGCACCTTCACCACCACCAACACGACTTTCACAGCACACCACCTGTTTTCTTCTTACGCTATCGACATTATGTCTCCTCCTTCCTGGAACCCCGTTGACCGACAGGTCCTCGACATTGGCGGCAGCGAGCTCGACACGGCTTTCGCTAGTCACCTCCCTGCTGCCATTGCCGGCAAAGATTGGTTTCCCAAGGAACTTGCCTACATCAAGGGAATGGAGAAGTGGTGCGCAATTGCGAATCGCTCTTACCAAACCACTGACGAACTTGACATCATCACATCGACCGTCAAGGAGGTCGTCGATCAGCTGCCCTCGGGTACGTACATCGTCGACATGGGCGCCGCTGATTCTTTCAAGTTTTCTCCGTACGTCCAGGAGTTCATCGATCAGAAGAAGGAGTGCACCTATGTGCCTCTGGATCTGTCAGAGTCCTCCCTAGTCAGCCATATTGACAACGTCAAGAAGGCTTTTCCTTCCATCAAGTGTGTCGGCCTCTGGGGTTCCTTCCAGCAGGGCGACCGCTTTTTTCACAACATTCCACAGGGGAGACTCTTTCTTTCCCTTGGCAGCATCTTCTACAATGCCCCTGATGACATGTGCGTTGATCGCTGCGCTGAATTCCGCCGCCATTTGGCGAGTTCTGATCGACTGATTGTTGGTCAGGACGCCCCATCGGCCTCTGAGAGCCATAGCGCTCAGTCGTCTTACCAGACGGATGAGTATGCAGCTTTCTTTGTTCGCTATCTGGAAGGCATCCAGGAACATGCTGGAATTGTGGCTGATGCGAAGTCCGCTTGGACCTACGAGTCTAAGATGGACAAGGCTATGCACTTCTTCAAGGTCACCGCCCTGAAGGACATGGTCTGTAAGAACTTTGATGGATATAAGATCTCGGCCGGCACGACCTACAAGATGTTTCCATCTTGGAAGCGTGCCGAGGACGAGGTCCTCGAGATCACCAAGAAGGAGGGCCTGTCGGTAAAGACTCTTGGCAAGGCCAAGAACTCCGGCATGTGCCAGTACCTTATTGGCCCCCAGTAAGTTATTGAGACTGACTGTCACCCCCCCGTCCCCCATGGAGATGACGATTTCCATGGGCTGCCCCAACCCCCCGTCATGAGTCAGGAATAAGCCGGCTATGACACAAAAAAATAAACAAGGAAAAAAAAATGGGATATTGATGTCCAGGCGAGACCTGTAGACTTTTGCGCACAAAGTGTCCGGGCCCGGACCTCCCTGCTAAAGCAGAGGACAGATTAGGTAGATAAATAAATATGGGTTATTAGACCCTTTAGGAAAATGTCTTTTTTCGAATTACAATTTGAGGACCATGAATGACTGGCTGAGTAAGTGTGAAGCATGGAGTGGTGCCTTGACTAATAAGTGCATGGATTCACTGACGAAATAGGCTCAGGAGAAAGGGACAAATGCCTCGATGATCTTCGGGCTCAGTTAACGCATCAAGGGCTAGGCTGCAACTATAATAAAGAACAGATCTTCAACAAGACAAATGCCTCTCCTTCCAACAAAAAGTTAGCTAGGGCTTAGACGATGAAAGAGTTGAGTATTCGGCTGAAGCCAGACGAAGGACAACGATCTACAATGTGAAACAGCTACATGGGTTCAATCACGGAGGTTGGGGTGTTCTAAGTTTGTTTCCTGTTCTTGGGACACTTTTTTCGTTGCAAAGAAGTTTCCAGACGATCTCCCAGTCAAGTGAACATAGCAAGTGAGTGAACATTTTGTCTAGTCATAAACAAAGACCTCTCCTTTCCCTGCACACTGGCCCCTTTGGAACAGTCTTCTGGCTCAGTTATGCTATCGAAGGCCGAGATTCAACTATAACAAAGAATGGATTGTCAAAACACCATAGCACCATATCCCAATGCTAACACAGTGGCGGCTCCTTCCGAACAATGCGCCAATGATGCCCACGGTACTACCATCTCAAATTGGGGAAACACTAGCAGAGAAAACACTCCCTGACGAAACACTGCCATACCAAAGCGACAGGCACATATCCTCCAAGTAAAAAGATTCAGGCCAGACAATCCTCGTCAAAGCATTCCTTGCCTGTGTCCAGTCCGTGACCTCCGTCATGTAACTCCACTCTGCAATTAATTCACCAAAAATTCTCTGCAACGGAACCAGGACACCTTGGTCATCTTCCAGTTGCAAATGTCTTTCCAGACTAAATGCACACACGTAGGCCTTCCACAACCAGAGGTCTGTAGCCCTGCGGTCTCTCTTTTGCGGTCGGTGGCGTTCCAGGTCATGCTTGACGATGTATAGAACGCGCCTGTGCATTCGTGCCTCGATGAGTTCTCCGGCATTCCAAATACCGAGAACAGCATGGAGGTAAAGACCAGAGGCAGAACACATGCCTGACCATGAAGTGACCAGTGGTGACCGGTTCTTTCTGTTCAAGCCTCTGGTGTAATCCCCAGATAGCGACTCAATGTGGCATCCTACCAAGGCGAGGAGAAGTCTGGTGACGGCACCTTCAAGCCACATATTCTGCTGAATAGCCTCGCGAGCCGAATTCCGTTTGAAACCCGACGTCTCAGTAATCCTTGTCAAGCATTCCAACATGGGTGTGCCGTCAATGTCCCAAAGCTTGGCATTTGGCGGTAGCTGATTGAAGAAATATGGTATCATCTTCATGGCCTTGAGTCTGACATCAAGACCTCGGAATTCGTCCTTGTGCCACGAATGCATGAGTTCCTGGACTGTGTCGGGGTCAGGTCTCTTGGGGTCGGGTTTCGTGTCCGGGGGAACACGATCATCTTCGTGGAGAATATCTCGGAGACGGCTCTTGAATCCGTAAATAAAGTTGTATGTGCTGTGCCTGGTTAGAGGTGATATACACAACCACGGGAAATACGTACAGGATCATGTATCGGGTTGCCAGTTCCTCTTCCACGCTTTCGTCATCTGCAAATGGCGAGTCTGGGGGCTTGTGAAAGTCCATGTATCTCATGAGGCCATTGAGATGAGTTTCTGCCACCAAAACATTGCCAAAGGCACACTATCATTGTCAGCATCCTTCTTATCATCGGACAATGCAGGTCACTCACCTCGGTCAAACACAACGTAGCAATGTGTCTAATACACAAATGGTACTGTCTCGAATCCGATTGCACAAGAAGCCAATTGACCAATCGCATGGTCTCGATCTTGTGGAACAGTAGGGTGGACTCGAATATCTGCAGACGACCAGCCTTCCATCCATAGTGAAGACCAGCAATGAGCATTGTGTTGCGGAGTGCGTCAGGGCTTTGCATAACAGATTGCAGCCTGGTGGATCAGTAACGAACGAGTCAGTGGGAGAGATTTGCCTCACAAGCCTTGGCGTTTATCCCGAGGGGTGATATCGACAGGGTCCTCGAGTTCGTAGACTGCCGTTGGTCAGAGCGGTGATCGGCACTTGATTAGATGGATAACACTCACAGTAACTAAAGAGCTCATTCGACCTGAACGGCATACCAATGGCCTGTTGGGATAAACAAGGCCCAACAGGCCGGGTCGGGCGGGGCAAGGGTACCACGGCCAACTCAGCTGCCGGAGCCCAAGGCTCCTGCTCCCCGGGCAAGTTCGTCTTTCTACGCTCCCGAAGAGGAAGGTTGGGCAGGGGATACTCGCACTGCCTACCTGCAGTGTCACAGTTCTCGCTGGAGATTCGTCAGCCTGGTTGTTGGGTCGTACAGAAAGGTGTGCGTGATGGCGTCTATTCGTCCCGAAGAGGAAAGATGGGGAACTGACCAGACGGGCCGACGCTCGTCACATCGCCTGTGGCGCTTCCTGCAGGTAAGACATCCTGTACGGCTACGGGTATGCTGCTTCCGGCTCCTTGACTGGCCGGCGGGCTGTTGGTCGTCGTCGATTTGGGTCGGCATTGTTTTTTAATCCACAGCTGGGAATTTTTCGGTAATGCATGGATGGGAGTTTGGAAGACAAGGACACGCCACAAGGTGAGATTCGCTGGTCTTGGTGTGATGGGTATAAGGATCGAGGAGTGGTGGAACTTGCCGAAGCACCCTTGCAAGTAACTTTTGCTTTGTCTGCATGTGTTTCTGCGTGGAAGTGACTTCTGTGTATAGTGATTTGCTTCTAAAACATTCCAGTCAAACACGAACTGAAAGAGCAGGATATCCCCTCAGTTATCTAGGCTATCGGGATAAAGAACTGTCTCGAGTCTTTGTTCAAGACCTCTGCCACTATAGCCACGTTTTATCGGGTAGTGAACCATCGTGTAACGATAAAACTAGTTTCCACTCGTCTTGACACGGCCCCGTTTGACTAATATCCTTGCAATATCCATTCCCGCCCCCGCAAAATCAGCGCTAATCGATTACTATATCCGTAGCGAGAGACAAAGGATCATCCGAGACTATACCAATCTTGGACGAATATACGCTCAATGCAACCTTGATCTTGGGACGAAGGAGCTGACTAAGTTCACGATATCAAGAGTTGACAAGGAGCAAGATGACATGGAAGGAGTATATATACTGAAGGAATTGCCTTGCATTATTGAATAAATCATCAGCTTCTATCTTCACTGCTTCTCAAGAACCAGTTATACAACTGCCGAATTTCAACGACTCAAAACCACCAACATGTCGACTACTACCATCAACGGTGTCTCCGTGGTATGCCCAGCCTATCAGATGCTCCTAGAACACTACTGAACATTCTAGCGTGTCCACGACAAGCCATACGAGACGATCTCACCTCAACGTCCAGAGCTGTCGCAAGCTGGAAGGACCGTGCTCGTCTGTGGCGGCTCTACTGGTATTGGCCATGCCATTGCACGCAACTATTGTATCGCTGGAGCCTCCAGTGTCATACTTCTTGGTCGTCGTCCTGATGTCCTCAACGATGCTGTGTCTAAGCTCAATGAGGCTCACCCAGACACTGCTGTTACTGGGCGTGTTTGTGATGTACACGTTAGAGACCAGGTCCAGCAGCTATGGGATACCCTTGAGAAGGAAAAGGTTGCCATTGATGTTCTTATTTTGAATGCTGTTGGAATCCCAGCTATGCAGCCAATTCTTGAACAAGGAGCCGATAGACTTTGGGAAGACTTTGAGAACAATATCCATAGTCCCCTTTACATTGTGGAGCGGTTCTACAAGCAACCTCATCATTCAAGCCAAAAGGTAAGAAACTTCTTCAATTTGAAGGAAAGACGTTTGCTAACTTGTTTCAGTTCCTTGTTTTTGTATCAACTCAGGATATTCACCGTTGGGACAGCGCGACTCAAATGCCTGGATACCAACTCACCAAGAACTCCTTTACTTGCGTTCTTCAACAAATTGCACGTGATACTCCTGAAGAAAAATTGCGAGTTATTTCATTCCATCCGTCTATTGTATTTACGGAGGCTGCGCAAAAGTCGGGATACACCGAAGAGACCCTCCCCTGGACAGACGGTACGTCATTAACCTCCACTCACTTCACGCACTGACCATCTGTAGCAAACATCCCAGGCGGCTTCGCAGTTTGGGCCGCATCCCCCGAAGCCCAATTCCTCCACGGCCGGTTCGTCTGGTCGACCTGGGACGTCAATGATCTTGCCTCTGGTGAGCTCCGGTCTCAAATTGACGCCGACCCGTGGTTGCTCAAGGTCGGAGTTAAGGGGCTGTGAAGAGCTCCGGTTCGGAACGGAGGTGAGGATGGTTTCCGTACCCGGTTCATTTCGGGTTGTTCGTGTCGGGTCGGGCGGAATTATGCGCGCCGTGTCCGTGTTGAACCGAGGGTTACCCTAGACCTTGAGGATTGCCTTCTTGGATTACATTCTTCTAGGTTATCTTATCTACCTACATAGTATATATCAACATAGCTGCCATATAGTAGTTGAGCCTATTGACTATGGTCTTTTCTCCATTTGACTGTCTGTGATACTTCAGTTGTGGTTGTTGCTACTATGGGTGAAGGTTTATCCACACCATACACATCGTGGGCAAGTGTTCAATCCCTCCTCACCAAGCGCCTCATTATCTTGACATCATTTATCCTTCTTCACATTCATAGAACCTCAAATCATTGAAAACACTCTCACAATACCTTATTCACACAATTGATACAGAGTGAATTCTCCGGCCTAAAAAAGCCGTGCCAAAAGCCGACCTCGGCCTGCCATCGGCTTTCCGAGTTTCCGCCTGTAGATCCGTATATCCGGGTGGAGATTAGATTGATAACGCAAGCCGCCACGACGACTGCCGCTCGGAGCATCCGATGTAGGGACATGACTTGTGCGTCGTTATAAATATCGCGTGCCCCGGCTGTGAACTTTTCCTGGGATATCTTACTCGTCATACCTCGAAACGCATCTTTATACCCTGAACAATGGCTGGTCCTCTTAAGAATGTTGTCGTTATTGGCGGATCATATGTTGGCTTGGTGAGACTTACAGAACAAGACGAGTACCTTCTGAACTATGTGCTAACAATTCCAGGCCGCTGTGAAAGAACTAGCGACTCTGCTACCAATCACCCACAGAGTAATTGCCCCGTTGAGCCATATGGAAACAAACAGCTGACACTCTCAGGTCCTCTTGGTGGAGCCGCACAGCCATTTCCATCACCTCTTTGCTTTTGTAAGTCATAATGGTACGTTTGCACACCGACTCTAACACCGCCGCAGCCTCGCTTCGCAATCGTGCCCAATCACGAGCACAAGGCTTTCATCCCCTACTCTGGATCCATTTCTTCGCTTCCCAACGCCTCCCAGCATGCTGTTGTGAGAGCGAAGGTGCTGGAGCTGTACAAGGATCATCTGGTGCTTGATCGGCCTTGGCAGGGGTCCACTGAGCTGCCGTTTGATTATGCTGTTGTTGCAACTGGAACGAGGTTGCCTGCGCCGGGTACAATGCAGGACGATGAGAAGCAGTTGTCTATCGACTACTTCAAGGCGTATCAGCAGCGCGTCAAGAACGCTAACAGAATCGTTATTGTCGGTGGTGGAGCCGTTGGTGTGCAGATGGCTAGCGATCTGAAGCAAGTGTATCCGGAAAAGAATGTGACCTTGGTTCACTCACGGGATCGTCTGATGCCGTTGTACCATGAGAAGATGGACGCAACCATCAGGGCTCGGTTCGAGGAGCTTGGAGTCAAGTAAGTGATGCGCACACTTGACCTTTTTTCAAGACTGACGAAACATAGCTTGGCGACCGGCTCGCGTGCTGTGGTCCCTGACGGGGGATTCCCTATTGAAGGCGACAACCTCGAGGTGGAGTTGAAGGATGGTCGCAAGATTCCAGCAGACCTCATCATCCCGGCAACTGGACAAATTCCCAACAACCAATTCCTCGAGAAATTGGAACCCTCACCAGACCATGAAATCCTCAACAAGGCGAATGGATTCATCAACATCCGACCGACGTTGCAATTCAACGACCCCAACTACTCTAACCTCTATGCCTGTGGTGATATCGCCGACACCAAGGCCCACAAGGCGGCTCGACCTGGCATGGCTCAGGCACGTGTCGTTGCCGAGAACGTTGTCGCCATGATCCAGGGCAAGGAACCTATCGAAAAGATAACTGTTGCTCCTCCCGCCATTCACCTCACTCTTGGATTGGTAAGAACACTCCTGGAAACTTGACCATGCAGAGCTGATTGTCGTATAGACGAAGAACATGATTTTCCGAAACCCTGATGTGGCAAATGGCCAGACGGAGCCAACAATCAATATGAAAGACGAGTGAGTCACTCGAAATGACTTTGGTATATCTATGTACTAACACATCTTAGTGGTGCTGAGGATATGAACATTACGGGTGTGTGGGAGAGACGGGGCATCAAGGTCAAGCAACCCAGTGAATACCATCTGTGATAGGTGGGGGATTGGCGTGTGGAAAAGCGTAATCACTTTGATAGACCTAGACTTCCAAAAGACTAGATGAATAATGGTACAGACTTTTAGTAACTGCGAAGCAGTCACGCTTCTTAAAGATTGCTATATGACTCCCACGCCTCTTGAAGTGAGTTGAGTACAGTATTTGTCGGCCAAGCATGTTTCCGTTCCAAAATAGACATGAGTTCAACAATTGCAGCCTGTTCCCCAGGGTCCCTGAAATATTCCCCGCACATTGATATCCCCACAGCACTCGTCACCATGGCCTCTTGATATTGTTGATTAGACATGGCTAGCCCACATATCTTGCGAGTCGAATCCCGCAGCAGCTTTTCGAGTGCTCTGCGAGCTGCTCTTCCACCGATTCCTAGTTGAAGCTTGGAGTCGTGGACTGCGAGGACTATGCGGGCTAGTTCTACGTGTTGCTGGGCCATGACTTGACATTGGCTGGCGAGCCATATAGTGGGAAAATATCGACCTTCTGCTGGGTTGCGTTCTTGGTAATAGAGTGGTGCAAAGTGTGGTGGTGTATGCTCATCCCAGTTGCGTTGAAAGGTTTTTAGCGCTTCCCACTGTTGAGCGTGAGACCTCGTATCCTCTCTGGTCTCTACATCCATGTCTCCAGGAAAGCAGTACTTGAGAACATGAGCGCACCATATGATGATGCGATTTGTCCAGTCATAGTCGTCAGCAGCCATAGTGTCGTCAAAGTTGGCATAGTCTGTGACAGCAAAGATTGGGAGTCTGAAGGGTCGACGATAAATCAAGACGCCCCAAATTTCTTGTCGTAGAGCGATTAGGCAGGCAGAGTATCGTAAAGAAGAAAGGGATGTGGCATAAACATCAGAACCGCGTGGGGGTTGAAGAATAATGGTCAAGAGGCCGTGGGTTTCGTCCTGGGCTGCTTGGAAGACGGCTTGGACGGCGATAGAGAAGGTTTCGTTGTCGGTGCCGGTGAAGTGGGCTTAATATGTTAGCAAGGGTGTAAAGGGGGGATATTAGAGACTTGCTGTCAACTTGTTCGTGATATCGGAGGATAGTAATTGCAGTAAGTGCGTCATCACTGCATGTATTGGTGGGGTCTGCAGACACATCCATAAGGTGCGAGATGCATTTGTTGTGATAGTGGATTGCTGATTCCATGGTGAGATTAGGGAGAGGAACTCCATCGTATTCGATGACTGCATGAGGGTCTTTGAGAGACCATATTCGGGTGAGGTATCTGGCAGCTGCTGTGCATATCGCGTTCAGAAGAAGGGGACTATGCATAGCACGGATAGGGAGAACAGAACAATAATGATGGTCTCTGTCGCTCGTGTCGAACTGTCAAGAGTATTAGTATATCCTGAGTAATAACTGTTACTTTTCTATGCTGGGGCGACTCACAGCCCTCCCTAGCTTCTTCACGAAGCAACGGACCAAGCATGCCTCCTCAATGCTCGTGTGTTGCACATCGCTGCCTCCGGCAAGTTCCGTTATCCTTCGGACTCTGTGACCTGTGGCGGAGCTAGATGACGCGCCGTAGTGAAGGTGTCTATCACTGTATGGAGACTCTGTATTCGATGGGGATGGGCCTAGGGAAGCCGCGTCGGGAGAATGTTGCCATGTTGTAGGAAACAATGGTGGACGTGTTGATATTGGCTCCGAGTATGCGAGAACAGAGGTGTCGTCATAAGTAGAGGAGGGTGTTAAGCTTGGGTGCTTTCTAAGACCTGTATCGTCGCCGATGCTGGATGTATCGATATTGCTCTCAGATCGCGTTGCCGTTGTCGGTCTGTGTTCGAGTGGTTGATGCCGAAGAGAATCGTCAGTTCTCACTTGTTCATCTCGAGAGAAAGACTGCAGTATGGATGCGGCAAAGTTCAGGTACCCTTCTTGAGGTTCATCCCTCGCCGAAGAAGGCTCCTGCGCGGATCGATTCGTTGCGATATCGGACTCGTCAATGATGGCGAATGGTTCCTGTTCTATCGATTGTCAGCCATCAACCAGCTTAAGAAGACAAACAAGCTTACCTTGATTTCCAGTGCGTATCCAAGTCTGGTTCGGGTCAAACTTGAAGCTATTCTGCGTCGTAATCAACCTCTTGACGCGAAACTTTTTGTTGACGCGAACGCAGTTGCCAGACGCCTTTTTGCAATTTCCGCACGGAGTCTCGCCGTCGCCTGCAGCGCGTCAGCACAGCCTTCTCGACTCGGCAGCTGCTTGCAGATGACTTACATTTCAGATGCTTCTCTATAATGACGTCGGTCTTATCAGCTCATTGTTCTGTGGACCAAGGGGAAGAGAAATCATCATCACCTCTACACTTGTCGCAGGGAACAGTTCGCGTGCGGGGTTGCGGAGCCATGACAGATGCCACGAATTTCGAGCAAAAGAGGAAGGATTTCGCCGAGATTGTTCTTGACAAGGGGAAGATGTCTCGTCTTTGAAGGAAACGCCGGTGAGCAGGCCGAAGGGGGCGGGCAAGGGTGGCAAAGCCCTGGAACCTTTCCTTTGGGTTGGGCAGACACTAAGCCCATGTTGTCACCCCACACCCTTTTTTTGCTTCTGACTTCCCCGCACGACGCCATCACGACCAAGATTCAAGCCCTTCCCCAGGGATCCGGGATCCGGGGAGGAGATGATTATCCTGGTTGGCTTGGGAGTTTTGCTTGTCTGGTCCTAACAGGAAACGTCGCCCGCGGGTTCCTGCCGAGTCTGGGGTTGAGATTACCCCAGGGGGAACACTTGGAGAGCTGACTCGTGCATCCACTGCGCCGAGGAGGCTGGCTTCTTGGAGGGTTGCTTGACATTGGATGGAGCCTTGACACTTCGATGCCGTTTCTCGAAGATCCTGCAACTTGCTAACGGCCTCGTGATTTGGCTAGTCTTGGTAATTTGCTTTCGTCCTGTAGTGTCTGTGGACGACCTCGCGCGGAGTGCGGACCCCCCAAGTCCCGTGCCCGATAGCTTGGAACAGGAATAGTACAAGGTGTTTTCTCGCCCGCACTGATGAATTGTTCAATGCGATTACCCTGGAGATTTCTGCTATAGAAAAGCCGTAGCAATGTTTGAGAGCTATCGTCATGTAGGAGGGAGACGGTTGGGAAACCCCAATGGTTCGCATCCAACACAGTCGAAGCAACATCGCGTGTTGCTTAACATGGCCCATACAAGAGAAAGACCTTGGCTTGCGCGAGATTACGTCAATGTCTCCTAACTTTGTCGTTGGTGATAATCCCAGTTCATCCGGACAATGTGCTTCTCTTGGGCCTCTTTCGCCGGGCGCTCGACACCACGTCCGGCCTTCTCAGCGAAGTATCACTCTCCTCATCTTGACTCTATCCCTGCCTCGCTCAAAGCTCGGCGACTTGGACAATCCGAGACTTCAAAATCACAGATAATCACTCGCAAAGTGGTGTTGTCAACTCGCGATGCGCTGTCTCAGCTTTGGCCTCAGAAAGCGGTGTTGGAGACCCGGCGAAACATGCCCCGATTTGGACGACTTTCGCCGAAACACTGCCCAAAGCGATTAGCACCCAAGTTAGGCTTTGACGCATGTGGAGAGACTGACTAGGATTCTCATCAACATCCAATCGGACGGCTTCAAGTGTAAGCAGACCTTGACATGCACGCTAGTCAAGTCCTCCCCATGGGGATGCGGAGAGGCCCCTTCTCCATGTGCTCGTCTGGGGTGGCGTCACTGACTGCAAGGCTCCCCATGTTCTCGACTCTTAGAACATGGAGTGACTATATTCAAGCTAAAAACTATTAAATGCTTCGACTTGCCTCTCAGTTCTGATGATCTGCATCCTGCATCTCCACAGTCTCAGTCTCTCATCCAGCTTCAACATTCACATCTTGTTTCTCGTTAAACATGGAGACCAAAGAGTCCCTTAGCCACTCACGGCCCACTGAGAGCCATATCGAAGAGACTGATATCGCTGCTCAGGCGGGAGAGATCATCTCTTACGATGAAAATGGTGGCCTTTCTGGCATTGTCCGCTCCCCGTATGTCTTGGGAGCAGCGGCTCTGGCTTCCTTTGGAGGATTCTCCTTTGGCTACGGTACGGTACTTCTTCAAAAACACCACCAAATCGCTAACATTTCCAGACCAGGGTGTCATCAGTATCATTTTGGTGATGGAGCAGTTCCATAAATCCTTCCCTGAGACTGCCCCCGGACACTCTGGATATGGCTTCAACGTCGGATTTATGACCGGCATGTTGGAACTGGGCGCTTTCATTGGGTGCTTGTTCCTCCCATATCTTGCTGACCGAATCTCTCGAAAGTGGTCTCTTACTGTAGCCACTGGCTTCTTTGTCGTGGGGGCTATCATTCAGGTAAGACATTATCAAATTGGAATGATAGTCGGATCTGGCTAATATCTTGACAGACTGCTGCTCCCAATTACGGAACCCTCGTCGCTGGTCGAACCATCGGAGGTATTGGCGTGGGTCAACTTGCCATGGGCGCTCCTCTGTATATCTCTGAGATTGCACCTCCCAACCTGCGAGGATCTCTGCTTGTTCTCGAGGCTATTAGGTTAGTATTACAGGACGATTGTTTGTACCTGAGCTAACGGATCAATAGCATCGTCATCGGCGCCATCATCGCATACTGGATCACATACGCTACTAAGGAACTGTCCGGCGAGCTTGCTTTTCGACTTCCCTTCGGTCTCCAGATGGCCCCTGCTCTATGTGTCGGTCTCGGAATCCACTTCTTCCCCTTCAGCCCTCGATGGCTCGCCATGCGTGGTCGCGACAACGACAGTCTCTCCGCCCTTTCGAAGCTCCACCGCGTTCCGATCACCGACGACCGAGTCCAGGCCGAGTGGAAGGGTATCGTTTGCGAAGTCCGCTTCCAGGAGGAGATCATTGCCAAGGATCATCCCACCAACAACAAGTTCAAGCTCGAAATCCTCCAGTGGATCGATCTCTTCCGCCCCAAGTACCTCAAGCGTACGATTATCGCTCTTGGAATTCCGTTTTTCCAGCAGTTCTCTGGAATCAACGCTTTTGGTGAGTTTTGAAGCCATTTACATGACTCCTGGAGGTCGAGTTGTGAGTTGAGGGCATGCTGACGAGTTTAGTGTACTATGCACCCACCTTTTTCAAGGCTCTTGGTCAGGACGACAACATGGCTCTGATCCTCTCAGGAATGGTCAACATCTGCCAATTGGTACGTAAAATGCCCGAGCTTTTCGCTATTCAAAGGCTAACAAAACATCTTCGCTAGGTTGCTGGAATCCCCACCTTCCTCTACCTCGATAAGGTCGGCCGCCGGAAGCTCGCCATCTACGGTGGTATCGCCATGGCTATTCCCCACCTCATCATGGCTGGTGTCGTTGGAAAGTTCAACAATAAATGGGACAGCAACCAGGGAATGGGATGGTTTGGAGTTGCTTTGATCTGTAAGTTCCCGAAGAAACTGGGATTGAACTATCCATTAACAATATCTTTAGACACATATGTCCTCTGCTATGCTTGCTCCTACGGCCCTCTCGCCTGGACCCTCCCCGCCGAGGTCTTCCCTAGCTCCAAGCGAGCCAAGGGTGTTGGTGCAGCTACTTCAATGATTTGGCTTGCAAACTTCATCATTGGTGTTGTCGTTCCCGAGATGGTCATCAAGATCGGCTGGGGAACTTACCTGTTCTTCGGGATTTTCTGTACTCTTGCCGCCATCTTTTCTTTCTTCCTCGTGCCTGAAACTTCCGGCAAGTCTCTTGAGCAGATCTCTGAGCTTTTTGGAGATAACCACATTGTTGAGGAGGAGGCTATTCGTGTTCGTATCCAGCAGGATGTTTGGAATGACCCAAAGTACACCGCTGCTGGCGCCGAGGCCGCGTCCAGCTCCTGAATGGGGGCTGTCTTTCTCAAACTTGGTTTTGATCGCTTAACCATTCTATGTTCATAGCAGGATCAATATCAACATGCATTCATTATCTATCATGCAATGACTTCTTCTACTGGCTTTTATCTACCTGTACGACCATTCTTCGATGTCTTTACATTGACAAAAGTGAAGTATGTTGATGAATTGAAGGAGGCATATCCTGTTGATTACAGTATTTTCGGCGACATTAATTGTTGACCAAACTACGTGCTGAGCGCTCTTGTGGGAGTGTGACACAATGCTATAAAATTCGGTACCAAGATCATTTGTTCTCTGTAGTCGATTGGAATGAGATGAAAGGACCTTAATCTGAGTATGCTTGCCATGCCCAACGAGATGCCCACCACCCTCCTTCATCTGGTTTTTGCCCATCCCAACCCTGTGCCACTCTTCTCTGAAAGCCCATATGCTCCATAACTAGCGGCCTGGGCGTTGCTAAAATGAGCGCAAATGCCCCCCAACGCCCTTGGCTCGAATGAACTGTTGAAGTTCTGTGATGAAGCACTCAACCCGTGCAACCACCTGTCCATTCTGGTGCAGATGAACAAAGTCCATCATGTGGTCAAGGCCCCTGATGGCGTATTCCCGTCCTGTTACAAAGTCATTGGGCCCTCTGCAAAGGGCCTGGGCTTTCATGAACCGATCCTGGGCCAAATGAATGCTGATCCGCGCCCTTTCATGAAGTTTCTCAACAGACTCGGAGATGCTGCTTGTCAGCCACCAATTGCTGTTGTCTTCTTGGCTAGCTTCAAATCCAACAATGCGTACCATGCATTGGGCTGACCAACCACTGACTGGACGCTGCTTGTTCAGTAGGAGCATCGGGTTTTCAACTGATTGATGAATGAAGTCGCTGAGATGCTCGAGATCCTTGATGCAAGCTTTCTTGGCCGCGCTCAAGATATCCAGAGGAAGAAAGGCGGACGGCTCTTCTGGAAGGAGAACGATCTTTTGCAGTTCCTCGAAGGCCTTTCCCCATGCGACATGTGTGAGCTGGCCTCGAGTATCCAGGATGGAGATCATGCGTTGCAGCCACGGTTGGTCTACAGCCGGGTAGTTGCCAAAGGCCATAATTCCATGTCGGGGAGGTGGAGATTGTCTAGCCGCAGCGGCAAGGACCTCATAGGCGTGCTTTAGCTGTGGATTAGCGGAGGACGTGAAATGAATGAAGGAGGAGATCGGTACCTGGATTTCAGCTTCGGTTGGGGTTCCAACGGAGCGGGTTGAAGCTGGGGCGTCCATGGTGTCTGATGACTATCAATTAAAGGGTCTTGAAAGCAAGAAGTAACAACTGTGGAGCCATACCAGAGTGGTGACAAGCGCGCCGCTGTGCCACGAGACACGAGATTGAGCAAGAGGGGTGCTACCGACGGCTTGTGCGATGCAAGGAGCAAGGTGCAGAGGGCAAAGAGATCTAACGGTCAGTGAGCAGGAAAGAAAGATGGAAAGGACAGACAGGGTATATCAACGACGAGTTGAGGCAAGGGGATGTGTAGAGAGTGAGTGTGAGGAAACTCTTGAGCGTCTCCGAAGGCTTTGTCTTGCGGGAGGCATAACACAACCGCCTCAAGAGAAAGTGAAGGAAAAAAAGAAGCAACATACCTGCGAAGGCTGAATAGGCCTAGAGATCGAATCTTTAGCGCCCCTGGAGCGCTGGTGATGTTGCTGTAAGGGTCGCAATGATGATGCGATGGAGTTGAGAGGGTGAAGGAGGAAGATGAAGCTGAAGCAGAAGAGAGGATTTAAGTAATCAAAGAACTGGGGATTTAGGCAAGACTTAGGATCCACAGAATGAGAAAGAATCCAAATGGCCAGGTCGTAGATCGCGTTGGCAAACACGAACATTGAACGGGACTTGGAGGTGGTTTGAATCCTGGGATGGTGGTGATATTGGGTAGCTTGACGCATTGTCAAGTTGGCAAAGGGGCCTCCACCAAGGTCTTAGATCCCAAGATAGGTATCCAATGACGGCCTCATTAATACTAAGACAAAGGCCCTAGGGTTGGTAATGAGATGAATGAGAAGAAGTAAACGGCTCCATACGTTTTAACCGGGGTTAATCGTGGGCATCGAGGACGCTATCTGAAGAAAGGGAGGAGTGTCACTTATTTGAACGAAGGGACTCTGCTTGTACACTGTCGACAACTTGATTTACTGCACAAAAACGTATGAGATAAGAACCTAAATCGCATCCAACTGCATAGAATAGCTAAGCTGGTAGATGTAAGTGAAGGAATACCTTTACTTGGCCATATTGCCGCGTCCAAAACAATCATCATTTCATCAAATATCTTGCCCAAACATACCCTGTTGAGCCTCTCTGGTCTCGCGCCTCAAGTCCCACCGCCCTTTGTCCTCAACCATGTTCATCTTCCACCCATTGATGGAATTCCAGGCCATTCCCCAATTGGAATGGAAGCCAGATAGCTCCTGCGACCTTCGGATGGAGTAGACCGTCAAGTGTCATCCTCGAACACGGCGTCATCCACCATTTGGCAGATCGGCCCGTTTTTCTCAAGCCTGAAAAATTCGTCAACGAGTTCGACGACCCTTTTGGCCCCGATCTTGGCCTTTCCATCAAAGCCACCTCTCTCGAAATGTCGGTTCGCCTCGAGCAGTCGTCGCCAAGCGAGGTCAGTCAAGCTGAAAAATCTGTCATCGTTACCCAACTCGACGTGCTCCCGAGCGGTCGCCCACCAATTCTCGTCGGGCTCTGAAGGGGCCTGAACTCCAAACATGCGAGCCATGCATTGAGCCAACCATGGCATCGGTGGTTCCTCCTGATTCAGGACATGTCGGCAGTCTTTCTTCCCCATCTTGACGAAATAGGCGAGTTCATCCCAATCGGCTAGGTAGCTTCCCCGGGCTTCGAACAAGATGGTCGAGACATCAGAGGCAGTCGCCGTGGTCTTGGAGGCACAGAGTGCTTCTAGCTGATCCAGGGCCTTTTTCCAGGCCACATGCGTATCGGGGCTTATGCCCTTGAGGATGATGATCGGCCCACCCATCAAGGGATGATTTCTCGAATCTTTCAGTGCGCGCCGCACCAACTCGGGACCCGAAACCCAGGGGGCACTGTGATCGATCATTTCCTCTGGCATTCCGTAGAATCCAGGCAAGCCGTCGGGGAGCACATCGATATGGACTTTGCCCATCACACCAAGATCGCGGAGCCATGCGAGCCGTTGGCGCATCTTTTCATGCCACATATCATCTCGTCCTGGAGAGTGCGGCAACGGAGGGGGCATCGTGATAAAGGATCGCGAACACTTGAGCTGTAGGCATGTGTTAGAGGACGTAACTTGGCACTATTGAAGGAATAGGTGAGCATACCGGGTGCTAGGAGTCGGGCCGGGGGACTTGTTGTGCGGTTCAGGGAGTACAAGGCGCTACCTTTCATTTAGTCAGTGAGTATGCCTTCACAGAATGAAAAAGGTAGCCAATGACGCATACCAGACGGTGATGAAAGATGGTGTCGGTGTTGGGCGAAGTGCAGGACGACTTTGGCGGCGAGAGGTAGTCAATGTGATCTCATAAATAGTGAGTAGACATGGAAGTTGAGAGGAAGTGATGGTAATACCAACGGCGTGATCCGGGAAAGGGAAGTCCTTTGTCAGGCGAGAAATGATGGCTCTCTCTCGCGGCTTAGATATCCGTGCGTTGGGTGAGGCAACAAGCACACAGATCGGAAGCAAAGAAAGCAAAAAGAGCAGCGAAGCTACTGAAAGGCAAGATATAATGCAAAATGAAAGATGTTGTTCCTGCTAAGTGCTGGTGGTAGTGTTGTGATGGTCGCAAGAGAGATGCGCTGGAGTTTGTGAGGTGGAGGAGGAGGATGAACAAGAGGAGATAAAGACGAGAAGGCCAGGAAGAAAAGAGCATGCACGGTTGTGATTCACTCCCAAGAGTAGATTTAGGATCCCTGGGATCACATTGAATGCGACGGCTCAGTGACAGAAAAAGACATCATTTAGCAAACATGAACACAGCTTGTTCAAACTAAGCTACCAACCAGCATCATGGACTTATAGGCACCCGTGATGAGTGAATTGTGATTTCCCTTGGTTAATGGAAGACAAAGAGACATGAAAGGTTCCATAACATGAGGAATGGGAAGAAAGTAACTAGTCTTAGACTCTCATGAGTGAAGTGCGGTCGAAAGAATGGCAGCTTTGCTGCCTGTTTGACTAAATATGCCTTCAAGGTTAGTAATGGACGAAGAAACTTAAAATCATGGGAAATAGATCAGCTTGATCACCAGCTTAAAAAGCGAAAGAAGAGTAGGCAAATGAAAGTACTCAAGACTTTTAAAAGCCCTATTATAGAGGTATCTATCCAGCTGGCATAAAGGTTTGTGCTATTTACCATAGGTTATGCCACTTTCAGTCTCCATTCATCTCTTGTAGATGCCTGGCGTTCAACTCCAAACATCCTCAAACCAACGGTTTCCCTTCTTCTTCTCCGCCCGCCAGGATTCTGCCTGGACATCAGACCAGTCATTCTTTTGCTTAATAGCCTCACCCAACACATCCCCCACATCCTTGGCCATAGTCGCAGCACCACAAACGTAGAATGCCGCATCCTGGTCTTGCAACAGACTCAAAACCTCCTCTTGACGCTGAAGAACCTTGTGTTGAACATATGTCTTATTTCCACCCGCTCGAGAGAATGCGGTTACCACCTCAAGCTTCCCTGCCAATGGACCAGAGGTTGCCTCTTGGAATTCTTGAGAGTACAGGTAATCGGACTCGTTTTGGCACCCAAAGAAGAGAACCATCTTTCCGACATCGCGTCCAACTGATGCAAGTCTTGCACGTTCCTGCACAAATGCCCGGAATGGGGCAATTCCGGTTCCAGCTGCAACCATGACCAGAGGAGTCAACGCGTTGATTGGGAGCTTGAAAGTAGATGGTCGGATCTGAATTTGGAGGGTGGATTGAGTGGCAGCTGCATCGTCGCTGGGACTCGTCTTTGAGAGAAAAGAGCTGGTGATTCCTGGGATGAGAACGTCGGGTTTGCCAACGATTGTGGAGGGTTTGACGGAGACTGTGAGAGTAACTTGGCGAGGAGAAGTGATCCTGGAACTGGAGATTGAATAGAGTCGTGGCTGCATGGGTTGAAGAGAGTCGATGACAAAAGAAAGCGGAAGATCTGCCCAGGAGATGGAGGAGTCAAAAGAAGAAGCGTAGGTGAGAAGCCGAGAGAAGGTCAGATAGTTGGCGTTCAAGAAGGCAGCGTAAGTCTCTCTGTCCTTGCTGATGGCTTGTAGCCCCTTCTTAGCTTCGCTGCTAGGGGCAACTCGCGCAAGGGACAAGACTGTCTCTCGAGGCACGGGGCTTGAGATCTCCAGATAGTGGCGGAACAGAGCTTCGATGGTCGTCGAGTTGGGCACCTTGGGATCGTCGTATCCGGACTTGGCGTTGATGCGGATGGGACTGGAACGCTTTGCCTCAAGTCCCAGAATGCGGATGAGAATGCCGACTTCTTCTGGGGAGTTCTCGGGCCATACGGCAATATGGTCACCAGTCTTATACTTGACCTGTAAATGAGGCGTCAAGTCAACCTTGATCTCGATGCAAGAGCGATCTTGTTCGGCATATCGTGCCAGCTCCGTGCGTGCGATGACCGAGACTGGTACGAGATCCGAATTTGTGGTTCCAGCCTTGGATGCAGTCTTGTGGAAAGGATTTCCGAGATGAAGTTCTTCGTGTGGGATAGTCTCTTCCTCGATAACTTCCACCTCGGGCTCGTAGGCGGCTTCAACCTCGGTCAGGCCACGATCAGTAGCCAGGGTTGAGAAGAGAGTCTCTTTCCAGTCCATGAAATCCTCTTCGGTTGTTCGTGTTGCCTCGTTACCCTTGCCAGTGGGCACGAGAGGGACAGCACCGAACTTGACGAGAGCAGTAACTACCTCATCGATGGTCTTGTTGAAGTATCGGTAGTTGGAGTTTCCGCAACCAAAGGCAGCGAACTTCAGGTGGTTGAGGCTGACACTGAAGGCGGAATGGGTCCAAGTGACAAAGTCTTGGGCGTTGTCACTAGGATCACCTTCACCATATGTGGACATGATGAAGATGGCAAGTGTCGTGCTCAGAATGAGAGAAACAGACTCAGCATCATAGTCAGACAAGTCTGCCACCACTGCCGTGAGCTTGTATCTCTGATGGGCTTCTCGAGCAAGTCTATGGGCAAAGCCTTCAGCAGTGCCGGACTGAGATCCCCAAAAGATGACCAAGTCTGCATTGGCCTCCTTGATGAGATCGGCAACATTGCGCGATCTCTTTGTGGTTTCAACTCCAGAGCCATGAGCTGCTTGAGGACGCTGAAACCACATGTGATAGAGGGGGTCTTTCTTGGGAAAGATGCTACCCTTGTTGATTACAAAGGCAGTTCCCAGGATGACTAGGGGGAGTAGGATATAGTCGTCATGGCTGAGGTTCTTTGACAGAGACTCGATGGCGTCTGTCAAGACTTGTGTAGTGTTGGAATTGAAGGTTGTCATTGCGACGAAAAGCAAGAGAAGAACAACGCTGAAGGTAGACAGGAAAAGAAAGATGGATGATGAGGGCGATTTGCCTTGAACTGACTTGACTTCAACTGTTTCCATGGCGTTTGATATACAAATACCATAAACCTAGCCACCCCGCAATTCGTATCTCATAACCTGGAGTTGAAGAGCGATCGTAGAGCAATCCAAAAGGGGCAAAAGTTCGCCGAGTCAATCTGACGAATAAGATCACGTAGTGACAATAACCTAGGTGCTTCTATTCCCAAATAGGCGACAACTCGCCGACTCCGACGCCCCCGATCGACTAGTGGCAACCACCTTTCTCCAACGTGATCGCCCTTTTGCAGCACCAAGACAAACTTGTGGAAAGTTGTGCATCAAATGACTGTTCTAGCCAGGCACAAACATCGCTCAAAATTACCTAAAACTACAATAAAGTTGAATTGTTCCATCCGAGGGTCAAAGTTTGAGATTCTAGCATTACCGGAAAACGTAGAGTTCGGCGGTCACTCTCTTGATCAAGCTAGTGTTCCCCGCAAAGTTGGTTCCCCCGCGGAGACATTCAGTAATTATATCCATCACATTTTGCATATCATCCTTCTTCTCAATGGCTCGTTAAATCGCTAGATTCGGTATTTCCCCCCGCATCTTATCACCTGTGTTGTCATCGGCCTCGTCGGAGATGGTGTCCGTAACTTGAGGTTCAAGTATAAGAGATGGACACGACTAGTCTAGTCCCCAACTCAGACAACTTCATCGATCTTCACCTTTCACTTCTTGAAGTCTCAAGCATTGGAATCTCATCACCATGCTGGGATACATTGCTCTAGGCGCTGTGCTCGCCTTGGCCTTTGCCTACCTGATTGTCAAGCCCATTGTTGTCTATTTCTTGGACCCCAAGGGTCTTCGCAAGTACCCCAACTATGCCCTTCTTTCTGGCATTACCGATTTCCGACACTGTTACACTTCTTCTCAAGGATTCCGCTCCCGTTCTTTGTACGAAGCCCACAAGAAGACAGGCGAGCCCATCTTGAGAATCGGCCCCAACTCGTTGTCTTTTGGCGATACTCGCGCCGTCAAAGCAATTTACGGCCACAATACCAAGTGCATCAAGGATGATAACTATAATGTTCTTTCTGGCTCCCACCGTCATCTCTTCGATGTCGTCGATAAGCCCGACCACTCCCGCAAGCGACGTCTTCTCTCAGCCGCTTTTGCCATCAAGAACCTGGAGAAGTGGGAGTACAAGGTCGCTTACACTGCCAAGCGCCTCTTTGATGCGTTTGACCAGAAGTGTACGGCTCCGTTGAAGGGCTCGATCCCGGATCCTCAAGATGTCAACCTTGACTTCAGCCATTGGATCAACTTGTGGACTACCGAGGCCATCTGCTACATCACACTGTCTGCCAAGATGGATCTTCTCGACACTGGTACCGACGAAGTCCCCGCCGAGAAGCGCGACGGAACTCGCTACCGCGGCCGATACCGAGATGCCAGAGACCAGAATGCCCTCGCACAAGCCGTCTGGGTGTGGGACTACAACCTCTGGCCATGGGTCAAGTGGCTTACCAAGACCATCCCCGGCAAGTATCAGAAGATGTGGGACGCCGCCAAGGCTTGGGATGATATCTACTATCACCAAGCGGCTGAGAGACTTCGACGTTTTGAGGTTGGTGAGGAGTTGGATGACTTCTTTTCTTGCCTTATGGAGGACAAGACTGGTAGCCCCAACAATCTTGAGTGGGGAGAGATTGTTTCTGAGATTGGTGCTATCATCAACGCTGGCTCTGATACGACTGCTATCGCCCTTACTCAAACCCTGGAACTCCTCATCAAGCACCCACAACATCTGAAGCATCTTCGAGAAGAACTCGACAGTGTACTCGAACCCGATGAAGCTATCGCTCCCTACGACAAAGTCAAAGATCTTCCCTTCCTCAAAGCCTGCATCGACGAGTCCCTCCGCGTCATCCCACCAACCTCAGCCGGTCTCCCTCGCCGAACCCCATCCGAAGGTGCTCAAATCCTCGACCAGTGGATTCCCGGGGACACATCCGTCAACATGACCATCTACGCCACGCACCGCGATCCCAAGGTCTTCCCTGACCCCGAGACGTACAACCCCATGCGCTGGATGGATCCCAACGAACGGAGGCGAATGGAACCTCTATTCATCCCCTTCTCTGCTGGTGCTCGAGGATGTATTGGACGAAACATTTCGTATCTTGAACAGATCGTTGTCCTCGCGTCGTTGGTTCATAGGTATGACTTTGCTCTGCCTTCGCCTGATTTCAACATGCAGAGGGTGGAGGCTTTCAACATTATCTGTGGCCAACTCCCTATCAAGATTTGGCGAAGGGATATTTCTTAGAGCGAGAAGATGTTGACCGGTTTGGCATAATTCTTTGGGTTATAGATCGCACGTCTATGAGGCTGCGACGAGATAGATAGCATGTTCAGTAGGAGACAAGCAGTGAGGAAAAGGCACTATGTTTTGTCAATGCCTTCAAAATTGACCGAGTTTTCTTTCATACATCCCGTGATAGAACGAGCCATATGGATGCCTGTGAGCTGTGAAAAGCTCCCCTTTATCGTAGACGCCCAGTTACACCAATGAGAATCTCAGCAGCGCGAGATAAACTCTCGTAAACCTCCCCTTCCAGATTTTCTATGGCCAACACCTCTTCCAGAATGGATCCAGCAGCTTTCACTTCCTCCCGACTGGCCTTCATTGTTTCTCGAAGCTCTAGGTTTTCTGCATCTGTCTGCGTAGCTCGCATCTTGAGTCGCTCGTAGTTGCGACGAATTTGTGATGTATCTGCCTTTGAGTTGAACGCCTGGCTCGCTAAGCTAGATGTGGTCGATGACGTGTTGATTCTATCACTTGGCCCTGTGGAATCAGACTCGTATGACTGCTGGAGAGCCGAAAGGGCCGTTGACTCAAGACCCGAACCCTCCCAGGAGGAAATGGAGGGTGCCTGAGAAATCTCTGTGCCATAGATAGGAACACAGAAGCTCTGTGAAACCAAACTCGTGCCATCCAGTCCAGAGAGTGCGTGTGTTGGCTCGACCCGAGAGGAAGGGGTTGGCTGGGTTGGCTCGTCCCCGGTTGTTGGCGCTTGGATTGGGGGTTGGGCTGAAGTGTTCTCGAATGAGACATTTGAAAGCGTGAGGGATGGAATCGTTAATGACATGTCAACTTCTACATAATCTGTAAACCTATATTCAGTATCTGTTAGTCCCACACTATCGCAGGCAACTTACAAGGAAAATATTGACTTTTAAGGTGGGTTATATCTTCTTGATCCATCCCGGGGATGAGAAATTGGAACATGGCCCACCATGTGTCCTCAGGGGGCATTCCGCCACACCGTTCAACCTCGATCTCCTGCTCCAGGGTCATGAATAGCTCGTACCGTGGGAGATCAGTTTGAACACAATTAGTTTGTCGATGCTCCTGTGCCTTGTGTCTGGCGTTGAACTGCTTCCAGCAGCGTTGGCATCGATAAGATTGCATGTGCTTCCGGGTCATGTGGTCTCTAAGCGGGAGTCAGGACAGGTGTGCTATACTCCACTGCGATATACATCGTTGTTGACTCACTTTAATCGGGATATGCTGTCACATCCGCCTTTAGGATTGCGCTTTGAGGGCTTAAAGCAGTCGCGCCATGGCTCATACACTTGGTAGGGACAGGCAAACCTTCCTCGGGGCGGCTTGACGGGATGAAGTCTAATTCGAAGTCTTTTGTTTTGTCGCCTATCATCATCATCATCGTCGTCGCCGTCTTCTTGCCGGCTATAGTTTCTCCTTGATGGAACCGCCGGGCGATTTGCTGATGCAGACGTATGTACCTGGTTTGTGTCATCGATAGCTGTCGTCGTTGTGTCTGGGACAACATCGGGCCAGCCATGGGATTCCTGAGCCTCGCAGCAGATGGCATCGTCCTCAAACTCCTCACCATCCGTTTCACTGGTGGATTCATGAAGGCTTTTATCCTCATCAATCCCATGCTGTTGGTACTGTCTCGAGAGCGAGAGTATTTCGATACGGACTTGGGCTAGTCCCACTTGCTGCAGTGTCGAATTCTTGGTCAGCATCGTTGTTTTGTAATCAACAGTAGGTTGCGTTGGGTAGCTGGATGTCTCCTCTTGGGTATGCGAGTCTTCCTCTCTCTGCGATTGGAGATTATGATCCGCATTTTCGTGGAAGATTTGGTGTGACCGGTTCGACTTGCGTTCATGAAGCGGATCGGGGGTAAAGTCTGGATATCGAAGCCGTCAGTTTTATCAAAGAAACTTTCGATCATTTGGGGCGAGGGACATGCTTCTACTGGGTTGACCTACTTGGAAGCTTGGCTCTTTCATCTTCAGGAAATAGATTACGCCAGAGACTATGCCAAGTTTCCACAGCCGCTCCCGATCCGCTATCTCTTAGTTTGTCCGCAATAGTCTCATTGATTCCTTTGTCATATGAATCAACCTTGGCAGGTGGTAGATGAAGACAAGCCCGCGCTTGAAAGTGTTCATATAAAGCATCCTTTCCACGAAGCCACAACTTGCACAGGTGACATCGCTGGGTAAAGTCTTTGGATAGATGATCTTTGAGGATATGTTGCCTACTCTCGTATAAGCGAAATGACTGGTTTCGAGTTAGAAATGAGATCAAACAAACTTGACCTCAGCTAGGGTCCTGAATGAATCAACAGCACACTTTTGGTAGTCGCAAGAGTTGAACATGCGGGGATTTCGCTTCCGGTATGGGCAGCCATATGGACCATAATAGAGCGACGGCCCCACTCTTATACTCTTTCGTTTTCGAAATAGTGGACTACGACGTCTGTGACGAAGTGCCATTTGCTGCAACTGGAGAGCTGAGTCCTGAGTGAAGGAAACTTGCGGAATCCCCGCATCTGGCTCAATAGGCGATGGAGGGTACGTCTCGGCCACGCCTTGTGGTTTTGAAGGAGCTTCATAATTTTTTGAGCCACTACTGGAGCCTGCCGAAGGAAACGCGGATCCAAACTCCAAAGGAGTTCGTGAGCCTAAGCTCCCTCCGGCTTGAACCCATTCCGCCATCGATCCATCTCCATTGACTGGCTCGATACTGAAGAAGTTCGTAGGCCCTGGATCGTTCCGGCCGGCAACCATTTTGCAGTGAATATACGCTCGCTGTCCAGATTTTTTGATACACGATGTATGGTACCACGTTGGAGGTGTTGTGTGACTCCAAGATTGCTTCGAAGTGAAGGAGAGAGATAAGCTCGCATTTGATGTGTTTTGTGTCTGGGGCTTGACAGGGATCATGACACAAATTGTGTTGCTTACACTGCACCTGTCAGCGAGTGACCCCAGCACCCAAGCCCCTCATTGTGTCGCTAAATGCGATATGCAATGCCAGAAATGCTTTTAACACATTTTGTGGTTTTCTAAACCACACCGCGGAGATATGGAATCTTCTATTGGCTGCTGCCGCCAGCAGCATTAAGTCAATCCATTTTCATCCTGTCTGGATTTCAACTTCGTGGAAGTGTGGCATGTGTGCTTGATAGCATGGATGTACAATTGAATACTCACGTAGCTCATAATGTGTGGATGGCAAAACCAAAAATGGTTTCATGTGCGAGAAATGCACACAATTGCGTCGTGTATTAACACAATTCAAGCAAGACAGACATGGTCCTGTTAGAAGACAAAAACCTTGTGAATTCTCCTCTGATCGGGTTTTCTAATACATTTCTTTTACCAACTAAATCTGAAACCAACTTTTACAGAAGACGACGCGCGGGCGAGGTTGACATCAGCCAGAATGACCAACGAAGAGACGCACACTGCCAAAGACTCTGCAGGAGCACCCTCCAGGTAGAAACTTGGCTCTTACCTCGGGCATTTGAGCTTCAGAAACCGTGACTAACGAGAATACCCAGTACGCAAGGCCCGAGGAGTGGTCAAGATATGCCCGACTCAGCAACTTCTCAAGCAGCCAGTTTTGATCTGTCAACCATGGCACAGAACTCGAAGGACTCCTCGGCCAAAAGCATTTCCTCCAGTCTCTATGTGGAGAGGTGCCACGGCAAAGCAGAAGACGGAAAACCGGTCGAAAACGAAGTGGCAGATGCTCACTGTTCTGTTGAGGTGTCATCCGCCGACTTCTCGGCAATCGGCAGCCAGTTTGGAGAGAATTCTTGTTAATTTAATAAGTTCTTTTTTCCTAGTGAAAGTTGGGATGGAAATCTTATAACTTAGTGGATTATACGAGACACTTCCTATTCTGTTGACACCACTTCTTGCAGTGCCTGTCGCACCGATTACGGCACGAAGTTCTCCTGCGGCCATACAGACATATCTCCATCACCTACAATCCTCTGTCCACAGCAACCTTCGACCCTCTATTGTCTGCGCATCTGTGAACCAGCTATCTGGCGTAGATACTCCATCAGGACCAACTTCCCACGTCCCATGTACTACATGTGCAATCCAAAGATCAAGCATGACTTCGAGTCGCATGTTGCCTCCTGGTCCCCAAGGTCGACGCCCATCGAATCGGATTGGATTCATCGCACCTTGAGCAGTAACTAAATCCGTTCCATCCCCGTCCGATGTTGGCTGTACAAAGGTCATATATAGGCCAGGATGCTTGTACAATGCCGTATCGGCCAACGGGAGATGGTCTTCTCCGTCAAACAAGTGTCGACCCTTGCTCTTGACTAAAGCATCAGCGGTAGAGGGCAGTATGAGTGATATCGTCTCAAATCCGCCCTCTTGTTCAATTTGTAGGCGACGGCTTGTGGGCGACTCTGCGCCGTAGATGCCTGCAAAGGTTTCTGGCGTAAAAGCGGTGATCCCGGGTGCGACATGTTTGAAGGAGGGGCGTTTTGCAGCACAGAGGAAGGCTTTTGCAAATGAGCTTAGCTGGAATTTGTTGACCAGGTCGGCAGAGAGGGGCTCGAGAAGAGGTGACCTTGGTGTCCCCTCAGGCAGGCGAGACTGGATAGCTTCGAGTAAATATTCCCAGTTATGAAGAGCCTTAGTTAGATCTTGAGATGTCCAGGATACGTAGGAAACCGCGTCTTTAGACCGATACCAGCCGGTTTCGCCTTCCCAGGTGAACTTCTCGCATTCCCACATGGCCAATGCCCTTTGGAGAGCTAGTTCAAGCGGAACCCATTCCTCATCAGGTGGGAATCTACCACTTCCACGGAGGCGAGTCCAGCAGACCAAGTCAGTATCAAGATTGAAGTAAAGACCGCCGTCCATTTTTGGTGTGTTGGTTTCGTCCGCATAGAGCAGAATGATGCGTCGATCATCTAGCTCTTGGAAGTTGTCGTCAAACCATGATGGCTCAGGCTGGCAGAACTCGGCTGTCAACGGGAGATCTTTGGGTTTATAGCTGTCTATCAACGACAGAAATGTGTAGAGGAGTTCCTCTTCAGGAATGTCGAATGGCCGCTTCTCTGGTGGTAAATCACGCCATCGTGCCAGGACATCACGTTTGACGTCTTGGGCTGCGTTGGGGATCCTAGAGATTGCTTTTGCGAGAAGTTGGTTGTGAAGCTCGGCACACCGAACGGGGTCGAAGGGTACATCCATGGCGAGTAAAAGTCGCGACTCAAAGGAGGTTAAGGTAAGGTTAAAGTTCAAGACGGTGAGAGAAGCTGACAATAGACGACTTGGACCGATGTTAAGCCGGATAACTAGCCATGCGAAGGACGCAAGCTGTCATACCGTATAATTGAGCCGCTATAGACGACTCTGTGTTCTTTCTAGATTCTATTTCGCATTCTATGCAGTAGCAAGCCATCAAATCTAGATCTTGGTTGTCTTCTTTCCGCGGCCTCTAAAGCCCCAGCCGATCTGGTTCGCCATCTTCACCTCGACACCCAGTTCCCTAGCAAACGCATCGACAAGTCCAGGATTCTGCTGGAACCACCGTCCAGCCATGACCACGTCAATGCCAGACTGCAACACCTCCTCAGCGAGGGTACCAGTCTTGATGCCTCCAACGGAAGAGACGAGAATTTTGTCTCCCACGGCCTTCTTGATCGCCTGGGCCAGATGGACCTGGTAACCGGGTCCTGGCCTGATGGCGATAGCAGACTTGGAGTGGATACCGCCGGAGCTGACGTCGACCAGATCAACGCCTCGATCGGCCAACAGCGATGCAAGCTTTCCTGACTGGTCAACAGTCCAACTCTCAGGGAACTCCTGCTTCAACTTTTCGTCGAATTCGAACCAATCCGTAGCGCTGATGCGGACAAAAAGCGGCATGGTTTCCGGAATGACGGCTCGAATTCGCTCCACAATCTCCGAAAGAAGTCTGGTTCTGTTCTCAAAAGTTCCACCGTAAGCATCTGTCCGGCGGTTGCTGACTGGGCTCAAGAATTGATGCAGTAGATATCCGTGGGCCGCGTGAATCTCAAGGACATCAAAACCAGCCTTGACAGCCCTCTGTGCAGCCTCTGCGTATGCTGTCTTTAACTCTTGAATCTCCTCTCCGGTCAAAGCCTTTGGAATAGGGTTGACTCCCTCGACTTGGGGAATCGGGGAAGGACCGACAATCTCGTCTGGCCATCCACCGACCTCCTTGACAGCGATGCCGTTGCCTCTCAGCCAGGGTGTAACACCGCTGCCTTTACGACCTGCGTGCTGTAGTTGAATGCCAATCTTTTGACTCTGACTGTGCGCGAACTCGACAATACGCTTCAACGGCTCGATATGACCATCTTCCCAGAGACCGAGGTCCTCGGGTGTACTGCGACCCAAGCGCTGCACGGCGGTGGCCTCAGCAATTGCCAGTCCTGGACCACGCTGAATGATGCCTCCGAGATGGGTCAAATGCCAATCAGTTGCGTATCCATTATCGGCCGAGTATTGACACAGAGGGGAGAGAAAAAGGCGGTTGGGGAACGTGACACCGCGGATCGTGATGGGCGTGAAGAGTTTGGTGGATCCGTTGAGTTGGGTGCCTGCGGGGGGATCTTGGGCCGGCGTGTAGTAGGAAATGCCCTTGGCAGCGACATTTTCAATCTTTTCTGGAGCCATAGTTGTGGCCTAAGTACTTATTTACAATCGCAGAGTTAAAGAGGCAAAGGCATGCCTTTCAGTTTGTAGTGAAGTTGGTAACAAATGATTCATGCCATCAGGTTTTTGTGTTGAGCTTCTTGCAGACATGACTAATGTGCCTACCTCGGCACCGAGAAGAGAGCCCGAGTTGATTACTAATGCTGTCCTGATGTGCAACTCCCTAACCTAGAGCCAGCCAGTCTCAATGTGCGGTTTTGGACTCGAGGAGCCACAGTTAATCACATCATGGAGCTTCCCCTCTTGCGACTACGTACCTAAGAAGGTTGATTGTTACTCTGATTCGCTCAATACGATCATCATCACCCTACCTTGGACTTTGCTTGGTAATACTCTGGGCTGATATGTATTTGTAAGAGTATCCAAGTAGCAGCATGGAGGGGTTAGACCAAGGATAGAGCCGTGGCCGAGCTACCTCGGTAGTGATGAGGGGTCTGATTTACAAGGAATCGCTGAACGTTACATCGAGAGAGTATACCAAAGCCATAGACACCGGGTATCACGTTCCTTTATGATACTTCAACCTAACAACTAATTTGCACGTTCAGATCACATTTAAGAGTACCTCTAGTGCATGATAGTGTCTTTATCAGGGTCGAGGGAAGACAGGTACAAAACATGCTGGCTTGACTCACGATGGGTGTATTGACGAGTAAATGTACACTTAGTCTTTCTTTCGAGCGCGAATCTATTAAAAACCTGAGAATGCTAGCATGGATTAAGAGTCCTGTAGCTATAAAGCTGCCGTTATCATATCTAGGAACTCGACGAACAAGCTTTTCACAAAGCAGGAACTAATATAAAATAATGCATAAAAAGAATTCTGCCAGCACAGTGAATTTTTCTACATGTCTAACAAATGCGTGATTACCCCGTGAAAAAGTTACCTAGTGGCCCGAGATCAGTGGCAATTCCGGAACTACACATCACCGCCGAATAAGACAAGATGATCGTTCAAGGGGTGATCCTTCGGGCCGTCGGCAGCGGAAAGACGCAATCTCCATCTTTGACGGAGACAACAAGTGGAGGAAGCCCCGCGATCTCAGTCAGAGGGAGGGACAGCGGATCTGTCCTACTTCATAATAGGTGTTCAGGGTCTGAGACACCTGATTCTACTGCGGAAATTCTGGGATGAGCGGCTAATATGTATTCGAAAAGATAGGTCTTGGCTCATATCGCGGCAGAGAAGGCCCGATCTGCTCAAGACAGGGCTTGTCTGAGGACGGAGGATTTTCTCCTTCAGTATTGACAACTATCATCCCTAGGGACTATCTGCGAACTATAAATACTTTGGAAACCAGGGGAATATGAACTCAAAAATCACCAATCTTTTTCACTATTCACTGATCTCTATCACTTTTCCACTTTCCACCAAAAGAACACCAACTTCATCATGAAGCCCATCATCTTCGCCACCGCTCTCGCCACGCTCCTGACTCCAGTAGTCTCACGATGCTCCATGGACAACCGCTGGTGCTACTGGATCGGAACCGCTCCCTTCTGCGAAAGCACAAAGTTCAAGATCGGAGAGATTGACGAGACCGGCAAAGTCCTCAAGGCCTGGACCAAGGATAAGGACCGCGCAGATCTCTGTACGAAGTTCAACCATGACGGCGATAGACCTAGCACGAGCTGCTGCAATGACTACGGATCAAGCTGCTGGAGCGGATACAAGAGGCTTTGGTGTGAGGTTGATGAGTAAGGGTTAGTATGCAGCTTTTGTGATGAGGTGATATGAGCTAACAGAAATAGGATTTTCTTGCTAGTATGCTTCGGTTAGTCCTAAGTATAGGAGGAGTAAGAATTACAAGGCGTGATTCTTGACGTAACTGAGAAACATAATTTAAACATCTTGAGATCCATTTGCAGTTCCTTGGTCCTTTACAATAACCACGTGGAGCCCTAGGCATGCCGCTTGGTTCTCACTAGTGTTCCGGATATCGGAAACTGCCTACAGGCCACGATTCGCCTTTGGATAAGCTAGGCAGCCCCAGACGACAAGATTCAGGTAGACTCTACTAAACCTGCGATGATTTACGATCCCAAGAGTCCCAGTTCAATCTCTGGGCTCCAACCTAGTTCTTGTTGACTTTCTTCCAAGATTCCCTGCCGGACACCTTGTTCCACCAAGCGCCGAGGTTCTTGCGCTGCTCAAAGGCATGCCCCTCGCCGGCATGATGAAGAGAATTCACAGCTGGCATGTAGAATATATCCACAACCGTAAATTCAGGGCCACCGAGATAGCTCTGCTTAGACAGAATCTTATCGAGGACATCAAGTTTAGCGTGGAGCTTTTCAACACCAGCCTTGATCGCAGCCTCATCCGTAGGTATGCCAAAGGCCCTATCAGTGTTAGAAAAGACACCCATGGTCTGACATATATTCAAACACTTACGGATTGAAAAGCTTCAGCCATAAAACTTGGAGGGCGGCATCATAGAATTGAGAGTATTCCACCGAGGCGAACTGCTCGAAAATGGCCCAACCTTGGGCATCGTCAACTGCAGGGAGGAGGTCGATTCCATGGCTGCGGTACTGGGAGGCTATGTAACGACTAATCGCCCTGGACTCTGCAGTAACGTTAGACTTGGACTACCCATCACCATTTGGCCACATAGTGTGACCGTGTAGTGCAAGCACTTACCATAGAGACGGAGTGAGCCATCTTCGAGGGCCGGAATCTGCCCGAATGGCATTCTCTCTTCATAGGGCGCTCGCTAATGACATTATAGCGCAGCCAAACGACCTAGGTTGGAAAGCTCACCTTTTGTTCTCCGGCCATGAAATCAATGTTTACAAATTCATACTCGATGCCTTTCTCTGCCAAAACGAGCAGAACGCGGCGAGTGCACAAGGAAGTCGGGTGGCCGTAGAGCTTCAGAGTCATTGTGAAATGGGCTGAAAATTATGAGTGGTATCTGTCTTGATTTTGTGTTGACACAGGAATAGTCTTGTTGGTGAATGATTCCATGGGCATAGTATTGGACCTTTATAGCAAGGTCGTTTGATGTCTCTAGCATAGTGTTTTTGCTTCTATCGCTGGAAGCTCTGGCCTTAGACCTCCTTGTTGATTTCTAATCCCAATCGTGAGTGTTTACGAAGCTGGAGAACATTCGCATTAGAATGGTTAAAGGTCTGGTCTTTCTGCATGGACACCTAACTTAGAAAGGCTAGCGTTCCGTTGTCAGGTCGGACTTCAAGGGAGTCATGTCACATCCGAGCAAGTCCCTCTTGATTAAGCTACAAACTACTACATGCCCACAGAGAGGCGCACCATGCAGGGTCGGTCTTAGAGTTCATCGTGGGCTGTGAGCCGCGCGGGCCGGCCTTCGTGCATAGTAGGCAGCAAGGTCATTATGGCCCATAGATTGTCAACCGCGCGGGTCGGCGTCGGGAGTCGGCATTTTAGCATGACCGAGGGTCCATCGTACGTCAGATTCTTGGAGGTTGCTGGCCACTGACAAACCCAGATACAAGCAGCTTTGCGGGAGGGTCGGCTGATCGTAGCGCGGGTTTGGATTGTTAGCCATGGGAAGGTTTCTAGAGTGCTATTGGTGAGCAAGAGTCGGTACTCCCTAATAGCGTAGGTAAATACTATTGCCGGGGAGGCCTAGCTGTAACCTCAAGTGCTTTCTATTCCTGTCAGACTGAGTTCACATGGCATAGCTTAACATCCGAGCCCCCCCAGACGTCATGTCACGCTTTAGAAGTGAATGCATTCCCTAAAACCTCAAGCCCCAGGCCAGCCTTCTCAGTATTGGCACTCAGTGCACTGCTAAGCCTACGAGACTCAATTCGGTACACATGATGCATCCGTGAAGCGGGCAAAGATGAGATAATGCAAATAAATCTTCTATGAACTGTGCATGGGCAACCAGATTCATTCCTTCGATTGTCTCGTGTGTTCCTGCTGCCCCTAGCTTAACCTTAAATGTCACTGTATCAGCGGAGACAGTTTTCTACCAATGTAGCCTCGAGATTCATCTGGGGATCGTCCACAGCCTTGGGCCAACAACTTCAGTTTTTCGACGTGCAAAAGTAACAATGTTGAATTGTCCCAGTGGCTCTTATTCCACCTGCTTTGCGATAGCCGCGATAAGGCCGGAGAAGCGCGGTTCCAGGTCCTGTTCAGCCAAGGCTTTCATGTGCTCCTCCGGGAGTCGGGTCCCTTTAGCACTCCAAATGAAACGGGTTTTGTTGGGACTTATGAATTCCAGCGCAGTCGTTCCAATCGCCATCATGTCGGGGTAATCAGGCCTCCGCACTCTGAAGCTGATCGAGTGGTTGGCAGCGTCCACCTCGGTCATTTCTTCAGTAAATTCGTAGCGCTCTCCCTTGTGTGGGCCGAAGGCGTACTCGTAGCAGAAAGTGCGGATGCTGCCAATACCAAATCCCTCAAGGCTGAGCTTGATACATCCTGGATACCAAGCCTTCTCAGCTCCGAATCCTCCCAAGATGCCCCAGACTTCGCCGATGGGCGCGTAGATATCGCGAATAACAGTAATGTAGGGGACGAGATCTTGGGTCTGAGACATTCTGGTGTAAAATAGGATAGGTAGTAAGAGTGTATGTTTCTGTGAGGATGAAACTGTCGAGGGGATTGCTGAACAGTAGCGTTGACGAGTGAAGCTGTGACTTATTGAGTGACTTTGCTGAAGATTGAGGTGTGCGAATCTTCATATATATATTCCGCGGTGGACAGTATCCAATCATTCACTGGAGCTCGACGAGGCTAGAGTTCCGCCAATTATTACACCAAATGTGAAGAGGATGATTTATCACCACGTATTGCCACCCTAGGCTGTGCCGCCTACAGACTATAGCACAAGGAGAGGGAGTCCCTAGTTCGATGTGCCCAACAAGGCTAGGGTTCCGGGGGTTATATGCTGAAAGAGTGCATAAAATCTTGCATCGATTGGTGAAGCGTTCCGCCACAAGCTGACTCTAGAAATGGATCTTTCCGAGTTTCGCCATCCCATCAAGCGGTGATACCGCAACTCCCGACCATGGCGAAAACGGTCCAGTAGTCCACCTCTGGCGTAAACTTCAAAATGTGGCCTACATCTTGGGCCATCTTGATCCCATTATCAGCCATGTACGCCAAGCACTGCAAGATCCACTCCTGCAAATGAATATCCGTTGTTATCTGTCCAGCTTCGTAGAGGGCAGTTAATATGCCATGGCATTCTAATAATTGCATTGGCGAAAATGGCACCGAATTCTCAGATCTCGCTTCAGGAAGTATGAACTGAGGCACGGCTGCGCAAATATCCCGTGTAACTTGGTCAATTGTCTTCTCAATCGAGATACTGGGATGGAGGTTCCGAATAATGCCACACATCTCTAGACGCATAATCCGGAAGGCGTTGAAGACTTGGGTCGCATAGTGACTGGGATACACGTCGTAGTAGTCTTCCAAGATGAACTTTTGGTGAGAAGCTATCCGGCGTGGCCTCCAAGCGCGTGGAATCTTGCTTTCCGCAAGAGCGAGTTGGTCCTGCAGGTCATACGCCTGCCTGAGAATGTCGTTGACAGTTAACACGGAGTTCCGCATGCGGGCACGAAAATCAACGACAGTCATCAAAAGACTGATAAATGTCCATTTTGAGCTCCGAATGTAGGAATCTAGATCTTTTCGAACCGCTTGTAGGGGTTCTGGTATGGGCACACCAGCTGCACCACAGCTGATAGTTAGAGCTATCACGGTTCGACCGGCAAGCTGACAAGTGGTCGAATTGCGAAAGTCAGTGGTCTTACAGGCCTGCACCATACTTAAAGCGCCTTGGAGGTGGCTCAGCCAGGAGCCCGGAAGCCCTGGCCCCTGATGATGCTTGGTCAGCTTCTCGAAGAGGTCGAGGAGGAGCACTGATTGCAGAGTCTCGTCACTGACGGGCTTGTCGGCCTCGTCGCTGGCTGGCTGCTGTGAGGAGTGGATCGCTTCTCTGACTGCCCGGATGGCGACCAAATATTGTCGGTTGGCCAGCGGCATTAGATCTGGACGATTTGCTTGGAGAGCCATAAAAGCTAAGCCGACGGCGCCGACACTAGTCTGCAGGTGTCCGGAAGCGGGCGCTGTAGCCAGCAGAGGACCTAGGGCATCAAAACCGTAGGAGTATCGCTCAATGTAGAGGCATAGGAAGGCGTTCCGAGACACCATGTCCCAAGAGAGTTGCGGAGGGGTGGTGAGGCGAGAGGGTGCATGTCGAGCCAAGACCTTTTGGGTCGTACTACGTGTCTCATCATGGAAAGCCAACTCTTCCAGGTTGCGGTACCCATGGCAGGCGAGTTTGGCTCTGCGACACTGGTTGCAGCCCTCAGGATTTAGATCGCACTGCGTCGTATGGGTAACATCAGCATGCCATCTTGGGCCAGGCGTAATTCCTCACGAAGAAATTTGCTTACGCGGATCTTCCTCTTCCTGCAGGGTAAGCAATATTTAGACGGACGCCCGTGAAAGACCATACCCTGTTCAACGGCGATTACTCTGATAGGTGAGGGTCATTAGGCGTGAACAAGAAGCTTCGCAGCGGTAATTGCTGTAATGAAGAGAATGATTGACATTTATCAGGTCCCGGAAGACTAGCTTGATAGGGGAAAATGCATTAAAAGGCTGTTGGATTAGTCAAGTTCCGGTCATGCCGTATTCAAGCCCGGGTTGGAGACTGCCGGCGTCATTTGTCAGCTTCCGATGATCGATAGACGGGGCCGACATTACGGAACGCTAACCTAGTTTGGACAAGTAATCGGCCGTGGCTCCATACCCTGGAGTTGACCCGATTATTTTTAGACCACTGACCGCAAGTCGAAGGTGGCCGAGAGCGAGCAAGAGATTCGTCCGGCGCAAGACGAAAGATTTCTAGGCTTCATTGATCTCTTCGGTATCATATCCAAGGAAAACTGTACGGATAGATGCTTAAAAGTCCAGCCCCTGGCCAAAGGGGCGTTTGCATGGTTCAGAGCTCGAGTCAGATAAAGACCTGGGAACCGGAAGAAGTAGGCATTAGCGATTGCTACATCGTTGGTACTAATGGCAATTTTGAGAGGAGATATTGGGCGCAATATCAAAGAACATTGTGGTTGGTAAGTATATTGTTTGACATGGTCTCGCATCCAATGATAACACTCCGACTACTACATGAATGGGAGGGTTGCTACCCTAATCTGGCCCTGCTGGGTGATGGAGTGAATGGCCTCAAAAGTGTGATCCCAGATCTTCTGGGGAGCCTCCATGTTGTCTAGCTCAGCTAGCAAATCGTCCTGCTGCAAAACAACAAACTTGTCGTCGATGGAGAAAAGCGATCCCCTTAACCCATGCGCCAGAGTCAAGGCTGCCTGCCGCCCGTCCTGCACGGGGACTCCATTGCCCCCAAACTCTGCACTTGTAATCAAATACAGACACCGCTCACCAGATTCCTCGGCTGTCAACTCCACAAACGTTCCAGGGGGTGGCGCAGGGGGAGCCTTGCTAGGGTCGAACTTGCCAGCCCAACTCTTCATAAACAAATCTGTGCTGACTCTGCCTGGGTGCGAGTGGATAAAGACGACGTGTTTGTTTTCCGGTGCCTCGGAAATACGCTTCAGAGTCAGGGTCACCATGGTAGCGGCGTGAGCAGCGTATGTGGGGATACTAAAACGACCAGGATGCTTGAGAGTCAGGTCGTCCAGGAAGATGTTGGTCGACTCCTGGCCAGCGGCAAGGACATTGATGACGCGCGCCGATAACGACGCCTTAGCGGCTGCCCTAAGTTGGGGCAGGAGGTTGGTGATGAACACAATATGGCTGTAGTAGGACACAACCTGGGATGCCTCTAGGCCCTCAGAAGTTTCTGTGATCATGGTCAGTGAAACGGACTCGAGAACAACCGCTCTAGCTACTTGCCTTGGCGCCCAGTAAAAGGCAAGTAGCCTGCTGAGAGAAAGAGGAGATCGATCTTGTCCTCCTGAGCCGAGATGTGCTTTGAAATACGCTGAGAGTCTGCAACCAGGGATATCTGGCCTTGGACGTAAATCAGATCGGCCTTGGGGTTCAGCCCCCTAAGCTCATCCAGCAGAGCCCTATGACCTGCCTCATTGCGGCCTACGATGTAGACCTTGATTAGGAAGCCCTTGGAGACAAGATCCCTCAGGGTAGCTTTCCCAATACCGTCGGTACCGCCAACAAAGACAGCGGTCCTGGGGACGCTGGCCTCGGTGATGAGGGCGTTAGAAGCTCGAATGGGGGTGAAGAATGACATGGCTATTAAGGGCGATGAATAGGGAATTTTATTGTCGTCTGCGGTGTGGGCTATTGAGGAACAGACTCTAGAATGTATATAATTGAGAGATTCCTGTTTCTGAGGATGCATCCGGTTGGCAGTTTTTAATAGGCGCTATACTGGCACCTCCGGGTTAACAGATGTCCAAAGACGGCTACCGTACCGCGTCAAGGGCCGAGAGTCTGTTCTCACATCTTGGCCCTCGGACCTGGACCAAACCAACACCACTATGCATTGGTAATCAACAAAACCACCTCGACCACCACATAACCCCGGGTGGAATTATTGGGGAGTCCGAACTCCCGCGCTCTGTCAGACGTTACGCATGGGTAACTCGGTGCTCATAGATTAAATTAGTTATAATCCGCTAGCCTTTTTAGACGCCTTTGAGAAATAGTATATTAATATCTATATACTCCTATTGTTGTTGCTCTCTTATATAGTAAACCTATCCTAATATTCGCCTTAGCTACTCTTAGACTTGTTGATCCGCTTCCTCTCCATGCCAAGGCTGACGAGGAACGCAACACCTCCGAGCCCAACAGCAACGAGAAACGCGTTGGCAATAGCCGCCTGGAAAGCGTCCCTAACCATAGCAAGTAAGCTACTCGGCACAACTTTCTCAAGCTCTACTCCTCCCGCTGCCACCACAGCTGCCACGTCGATACCTCTGATCTTGTTGAGCTCCTGGTTTAGAAAGTTTTGAAACACATTCTGGGCAATGGCCAGTCCGACTGCTCCACCGAAACTCTGAGCAATGATGACCATGGTGGTTCCGAGAGGAATATCCGCCGTGCTGAGCACTACTTGGATGGCGAAAATGGGAATCTGCACTGTTGTTCCATAGCCGGCGCCAGCCATGAGCTGAAATCCGAACCAACGCCCAATTGAACTTGACTGAGACAGAGTGTACAAGAGGCCACCACCTGTGGTGAAGAGAGCTGCACCGAACCACATAAAGGGCACGTAGTAGCCTGAAAGGGTCATAGCGGTACCGCTGATCAGTGTGGCGATGGAGACTGTGACACCGTGAGGGAGAATATTTATGCCTGATTCTTGAGGGTCATCACCCTTCACGGCTTGAAAGTAGAAGGGCAAGTGGTAGGCTTGTGTCATCATCGCGCCTTGGAGCAAGCAGGAAAAGAGGCAGCCAAGCAGGACAGAGCGTTGCGAGAGAATACGGAGAGGGATCAAGGCACTATGAAAGTTAGCCAATTACATAGTATTGGGGTGAAGTCTCATACTCTTCTTTTTGCCGGACTTGTATGTAGCTGAACAAGATCAAGAGGAACGCAAACCCAAGGAGGCAACCCCAGACGCGAGAATCACGCCAGGGGTAGACACTGCCGCCCCATTGAAGAGCGAGGAATAAGCACACCAGAGTTGCTGTTAGAATGACGGCGCTCTTGAGGCCTAGACCTAGTAGCTTTTGCTTCAGCGGGCGGTCCTTCTTGACAGCGCCTCCAAGGGTGGATGGGTAGTAAGAACAGATGATGGCCCCCGTCAAACCTCCAAGTGCTATCAAGAGGTTAGTTGACGAATCTGCAGATAGTATCTGTCTTTTGACTTACGAAGATTGATCCAGAAGCAGAATCTCCATGTGAGACGCTCCGAATGAGTAAAGACTCCTCCGAGTGCAGGTCCAATAACAGAAGCAACGCCAAACATGCTGCTGATGATACCGAGAAACAGCGGTCGTTTTCGCATCTCGACAATTTGCGTTATAATAATCATGGAACCACAGTAAAGACCTGAAGCTCCAAACCCAGCCACGGCTCTGCCAAGGATGAAAGCCGCCGAGTTCGGGGCTGCCGCGCAGATGATAGAACCAACTTCAAAAAGTACTCCGGCGCCAAGATATATCCATTTCAAGTTGAAAAAGGTGTACATTTTTCCAAAGGTTGGTTGGAAGGACATCTGCGCGAGGAGGTAGATGGTGCCATACCAGGCTTGAAAGGTCAGTGGCAGAAATACTTTTCGGTGATTAAAACTTACGAACGTCGCTGAGACTGTTAAACTCGCTTGTCATTTTTGGGATAGCAGTAGCTTTTGGACGTTAGCAAAAGGGAAAGGTACAGTGTGGGTTGCCTACAGATGATGCTGTTATCTAAGGCAACTGTCAAGACACCAATCATCAAAGATAGGGCCATAAGAATCAGAGGCATTCCATGAAGATATTTGTCGCTCTCTGAGTCTTCAGATCCCTCGTCTGGTAAGAGTGCTGGTTGAAGCGCAGGTTCCACGTCTGCTGGTGGAGACTTTTCCCCTGAGCCTGGATCTGCATTCATCGTTGGTTCAATAGGAGGATTTTCATGGCTCCTAAGAATAGTAAGTAAATGTTAAATTCACTGGCGATATTACTGACTGTTGAGAGTTTCTGTTCTCCGCTGGTGAAGCTGGTGATGTTGGCTTAGGGACCTGCATTTTCGCGTTGAAGCTAACCGTCAGAAAAAGACAATATCGCGAAAAATGGAAGATTATGCTTAATTATACGAGCGCTAAAAAGAGTCGATGTGTCAATACAGCCCCAGTGCGGGCGCGCCTTACGAGATCTGGGGCACGCGGCTGCAAGGTCAGGCCATTGACGCATTCGCACTCGCACTCGTCAGCTCGGTTAAGTTGATAAGTAATCAAACGAAGCACAATACGTATAAGTCCCAGTGGTCGCTCCAGCGTAGACTGGACTGTTAACGTTAAACGACTTTACATTCGGGTTATCAATGAGCGATGGTTCGTCACGAGGGAGTGAAACAACATGGGCTTGGCATGAAACCAGCGTGGAATCAGACTTCATTAGGCTTCTAGGCTTCTACGCTTACTGTCAACGTTGCAAATGATCGCTCGCACTTGCGTGGCTACGTGGATGGCGAAAGATGATGACGATCAGCCTTACACCTCCATCTCGAAAAATGTTGGGACTGTCTTACCCCAGCTTTCAGTTGTCTGCAGCTTTTCACAGAAGGAATCAAGGTTGCGTAATCTCAAAAGAGTGTGTGACCTCAATCAGGAGACCAAGAGCAAGGGGTTCGGGGAAAGATCCCTCTTATCCGAAGACGGTACGAAAAATGTGACCTCGCATCGGATCGACGGCCAGACTTTTCCGCCTTCCCCCCTGGATAACCGAAAGGCCTGTTATTCGTGGGATTCGCATCCCAGCTGAAGATTGCAGCTTGCAGAGCCGCGGACGGGCGTCGATCCCGCCATCTATCCGCATCATACTATCTACCCGCTACCCGCTCCAACTACCGGGTGTCCTCTTGGTTGATTCTAGATAGAGACCGGGTTGTGGGGGGACTTGCTCGTTTACTGGCCTAGCAGAGTTGGTTATGGCTTCACGTGTAATGTGACGGATGTCCCGATGTGGAACTTCTAAATCGACAAGGTGTGAGTCGTCAGGCAACTATTATCTGAATCTTTCGGCTCCGACGGATAGTTTGCCATACCACTAGTACGTTCTCTTGAAGCCCAAGGGTTTCCCTGCCTCAACTACGCCGCAGTTGAACTTCTCCTTCAGGGGTTTCGTGCAGCCAGAACCTCATCTAGACCTGGTCTTGGAACTTAGTTGAGGCATTTGCTTCGTCATGACAATCCAAGAAAGAGAAGAACTACAGTAGCTCGTACGTGAAGGTCCCAGACATCACTCTACGACTACTTTAGCCGCTGCACTGTGAAATCTACCCCTGAAGCTTTCGCCATATCTAAGAGTTACACAACGGCACAGCTGCATATCTGATCATTATTAGTCTGCTGTTTCCAGTATATGCCGAGATATCACAGCCAACTTCCTAACACGTGAAGGGCTAGGTGATAGAGAACCCTCCAAGATTCATGAACCGGCATGATAGAGGTGGGAGAAACTGGCCACATTAAAGATTAGCGGCGCCTTGGTGAATTGCGCCACCGGATGGCTCAATACATGGTGTTCTCACGATATCTGGGCTAAGGATTTGATAGGCTGCTTTGCGAGGTGCTTGAAGTTGGAGATATGGCCTCTTGAAGTGAAGGATGGGAGATGAGAGAACAAACCCAGGGATTACCAGTGGGCTAAAACCGGTGCCTGGATATATAACGTCTAATCTCTACTCTAGATGTCTTAGACAGAAGCATGTCCATTCTCAACTCACCACTCAAAAATTTCAATCCGTTCAAAATGCCTTCTACTTGTCCACAAACCCCTGTCCCCATCGCCATTGTTGGCATGGGCTGCAGACTACCTGGAGGTGCAGATAACCCCTCCAAGTTATGGGACCTCCTCTCCAACGACCGCACAGCCTGGCAAGATGTGCCTCCAGATCGTTGGAACTGGGAGTCCTTCCATCACCATTACTCAGATTCCCAAGAAGGCCACAACCAACGTGGTGGTCACTTTATCGAACAAGACATCGGTGCTTGGGATGCCAAGTTCTTTGGAGTCTCTCCCAATGAAGCAAAAGCCATTGATCCTCAACAGCGTATTCTCCTTGAGACTTCATATGAGGCTCTGGAGAATGCTGGTATTCCACTTGAGAGTATCCGCGGATCTGACACAGCTGTTTACGTCGCGACTTTCAGTCAAGACTGGGAGACGATGATGATGAAGGACACACACAACTTGGCCAAGTATCATGTGACTGGAACTCACAAGGCCATCGTGGCCAACCGCATTTCATATCTCTTTGACCTCAAGGGGCCCTCACTTTCTTTGGATACGGCGTGCTCTGGAGGTTTGGTGGCACTTCATCAGGCCTGCCAGGGTCTTCGAAATCGAGAATCAAAAATTGCACTGGTTGGAGGAACCAACCTTATTCTATCTCCGGAGTTTATGTTCGGAATGAGTTTTCTCAAGTAAGTCAACTTTCATCCATGACAAAGCGTTATCTGACAAGGATAGTATGCTTAATGATGATGGCAAGAGCTACTCGTTTGACGAGCGCGGCTCTGGTTATGGAAGAGGAGAAGGCGTTGCTACCCTTGTTCTCAAGCGTCTCGATGACGCCCTCCAAGATGGTGACCCCATTCGTGCTGTGATCCGCAACACGGGTGTCAACCAAGACGGCAAGACAAACGGCATCACATACCCAAGTGCAGAGTCACAAGAAATGCTCACTAGAGCAGTCTACCATCAAGCTGGGCTTGACCCAACGGAGACAGCCTACGTGGAAGCACACGGTACTGGAACGATTGCCGGAGACAAGATTGAACTAGGTGCCATTCAAAAGGTGTTTTGTCCTAACAAGAACTCTGAGCTATATGTTGGCAGCGTCAAAGCGAACATGGGGCATCTTGAGTGTACCAGTGGACTAGCCGCAGTCATCAAGACTGCGTTGATCCTTGAGAAGGGATTCATCCCTTCTGTACCCAGCTTGGTCAACCTGAAGAAGAGCTTGCGGGATATTAACAAGCATGGAATCAAGGTTTGTCGAAATCACTCCCAATTATAAAGGCAGAAGCTCATTATACTCTCATAGATACCGCAACAGCTTCAGCAGTGGCCATCGACCGCCATCCGCAGAGCTTCAGTCCAGAATTTCGGCTTTGGCGGGACCAACGCTCACGTTATTCTGGAGGCTTTGGATGCCTCTCCTCGAACCAATGGGGTGCCTCCTACCAACGGCATCAACCATCTTGAGAAGCGCATGGAGCCCCCTCGACTCTTTGTCTTTTCGGCCAAGTCGAAAGATTGTCTGCGTTCGAACCTCGGCGAATTTCAGAAATGGGTGAGCTCACGTCAGGAGACGCTCCATCTCGGCGATCTTGCCCATACCCTTGCAAGCCGCAGAAGTCTTTTGACTTGGAGAGCCAGCTACGTTGCTTCTTCAGCCGATGATCTGGCTTCGTCTCTAGAGCGCCTGCCGTCGACGAGATCTTCGAGACACCCACCGGTTGTCTTCCTCTTTACTGGCCAGGGAGCTCAGTGGTTCGCCATGGGTCGCGAGCTTTTGCAAGCCGCCAGCCCTTCCGTCTTCCGAGACTCCATCTTCAAGTCTGACGACATCTTGAAGTCTCTTGGCCTGACATGGAGCCTGGTTGAGGAACTCCAACGAGACAAGGCCTCGACGCAGATTGACAACAGCGAGTACGCACAGCCAGCTAGCACGGCAATCCAGGTTGGTCTTGTCGATCTTTTGAAGCATCTTGGCATCCTACCTGAAGCTGTTGTGGGCCACTCAAGTGGAGAGATTGCAGCGGCCTATGCAGCTGGCGCCTTGACTCAGGAAGAAGCTCTGACCGTCTCGTTCTGTCGAAGTCAGATTGCCTCATGGTGTCATGAAATGATTCCTACCCAGGGTGCCATGCTTGCGGCTGGTCTTGGCGAGGCCTCCATCCTCCCATACATCCAACAAGTTCCCTACTCAGTAAGTCCAACACCGAAATTTTATTCAAACTCCCTAACATTGCTTGCAGCGGGGAATTGTGTCGGTCGCATGTGTCAACAGCCCTGTCAGCACGACCTTGACTGGCGACAAGGAAGCAGTTGAAGATGTGCAACGACTCCTCGAAAAGGCGTCTGTTTTCAATCGGCTTCTCAAGGTTGATACGGCTTATCACAGCCACCATATGAGGACGGTGGCTCCGAGATATCTCGACGCACTTGGTGAAGGTGAGTGAGCCAATACCCTGAAAACTGACACGGCTAAGCTCCATTAGTTCGCGGAACCACTATCCCATCAACTGGAGTCCGCTTCTTTTCCTCCGTCACCACGATGGAAAAGACGTTCGGATTCGGTTCTGAATACTGGGTCAAGAATCTCGTCTCACAAGTTCGGTTCAGTGAAGCTCTCGAGAGTCTCTGTCGTTGTCTTCGCCAAGAGAACTCGGGTATCATGAATCCCGTCTTCATCGAGATTGGCCCTCATGCGGCCCTCAAGGGCCCGTTTGGACAGACTCTCAAGTCTCTGAACCTTGCCAACTTTGACTATGAGTACACGTCAGCGCTAGTTCGCCTTCAAGATGCTCGTCAGTCCGTTCTTTCTACGGTCGGAAAGTTGTTTGAGTTGGGCTACCCCGTCAATGTCGACACTGCCAACTCTCTCGGATCTCCAGAACTCCCCGCTAAAGTTATCCCAGATCTACCTACTTACTACTGGGATCATTCAGCAAAATACTGGCATGAATCTCGACTCAGCAAGGAGTATCGGATGCGTCGGCATGCCTATCATGATATTTTGGGCCTGCGGGTCATCAGCGGCAACTCGATTGATCCTACCTGGCGGCAAATTCTCAGCGTTGATCGCCAGCCATGGCTCGCCGACCACATTATCGACGGTTTCAAGATCTTTCCAGGATCAGGCTATGTCTGCATGGCCATTGAAGCAGCATGGCAACTTGCCGAGGATAGCAAGAAAGCTGACAAAGTCAGTCACATCAGACTGCAAAATGTCCGCTTCATCAAGGCCCTCGTGATCCCGGATAGCCCGGAGACTGTTGAAGTTCAAATCATTCTTCGCCGAGGTCCCTCAACCTGGCGTGAGTTTGTTGTTGCGGCACTTTCCGCAGAGGGACAGTGGTCTGAGCACTGCCGAGGTCTAATCACGGCTGAGTACGGCTCACAAGAAAATGAAGTCGAGGGCACTCGAGAGAAGGACATCGCTTCGGATATGAGGGCCCAGTGGGTGCAAAACGCTCGCGAATCTTGCAAGAACGAACTTGACCATGACACCATCTACTCCAACCTCGATCGGAATGGAAATGTCTATGGTCCAACATTTGCTGACATTGTTCATTTGAACCTCGGTGATCATGAAGCGGTCGCAACGGTCCGTGTCCCGGATGTTCAAAGTCACATGCCTGGTCAGTTCATGCAGCGTCACCTCATTCATCCAACCACTTTGGACGCAATCACGCATGTCTTTTTACCCCTCCAAGCCATCTATCACAAGTCGGGATCTGTCATGCCCACATCCATCCAAGAGATCGTTATTTCACCGACTGTTCCAAACCAAGCTGGACGAGAACTCGAGGTCGTGGTTGGCTTGCTTGCCACTGGAGCCAAGATTGCTGTGCTTGAAAAGGGCCAGACAAATCTACGGGCGGAGCCAGTTGTTAGCATGTCTAACTTGGAGACTGTGGTGATCGGAGAGGGGCAAAAGTCGCCTGATGAGCATCATGAGCGAAATACTGTTCTTCACGTCGACTGGGAGACAGACGCCGACTTCTTCTCTGGACCGTCACTGAGACCTACGACACCACCTGGAAACGCAGCTGTCGATCACCATGTCATCCTCGCGCGAAGTGCAGCTTTGCACATCAGATCGTGCATCAACAATATTTCTCGAGATGATGAGGCATTTGACCCATCAGCCTTGACAGGCTACCGGAAGCATCTCTTCAAATGGATGCAGGATTACAATTCGTCACAAGCGAGCAAGATGCTACTAGCGGACGTCTCCATGATCTCGGCTATCGAGATTCTGTCTTCGCTCCCGAAGCTAAGTGTGGAGGGAGATCTTTTATCCACAATCGGCCCGAATTTGATCTCCATCGTCAAAGGAGAAATGGATCCTTTGCCACTGCTCCTCGAAAAAGGCAGACTAAGTCAAGTTCAAGGAAACATCGAGACGGGACGTAAACTTGGAGTTCACGTCAGTCAGTACCTTTCATCTTATGCGATTAAAAGACCTCGCATGAAGATTTTGGAGATTGGATCGAGCACTGGTTTTCATACTAGTGATATCCTCAGGGCGTGCGAGGGGCGAAACGTACAGTCTTTCGACTTGACCGATGTATCGCCTTCGCTTTTGCAACAACTCAAATCTTCCTTTGCTCAGCATGAAGGCGTCAACTTCAAGGCCCTCGACATCAACCAGGACCCATTCCAGCAAGGATTCGGGCCCGAATCTTATGATGTGGTCATTGTCAACAATGTGCTACGCATCGCCAACTCACTTGATGAGGCTGTCAAGAATGCACACAAGCTTCTGGTCCCGGGCGGCGCTCTTGTTCTCCTTGGGATGAGGGACCCATCGCCAACATACGACCTCATTTTTGGTCTGGTGGAAAGCATGTGGTCAAGTAAGTCTCTTTTCTTCTATCCTACACGCGTGAGCTTATAGAATTCTTAGGTGAATACTCCGAACAACTGCCACTCCCTTTACCAGCTGAGTGGGAGCAGGTCCTTGTGGCCAACAGCTTCAGCGGGCTTGAACCAGCGACAAAGACGTTTGACAGGGTTGGCCAGTCCTGTTACTGCGCCGTCTCAACTGCCCTCGCTTCTACAGCCCGCAAAAGAATGCCAGTGAACATCATCACCAATACCGAAGGAAAACTCCTGAACTTTGCCGGCCAATTCTCATCGATTCTAGCCGCCAATGGCATGGGCTCATCCATTTCTGGACTCACACAGCACAAAATCGTCCCAGAGTCTCTGTATGTCGTTCTTGACGAAGGATCCGATCCGCTCTTGGCCAACCCATCCTCGGCGAGATTTTCAGAGCTCAAGACGCTTGCCCTCAAGGCAAAGTCTGTGCTTTGGGTCAGCATGAGAGCAGACGGCGCAAACTCTTCCTCGGGTGCCGACATGAACATGGTGACTGGCTTCACGCGCGTGGCACGCAAGGAGAATGAGTCGCTGAAGCTGATTTCACTGATCGTGAAGCAAGACTCTCCAACGAACTTGGAGATTTCGCGTGTCATGCTTCGCATCATGGATATCTCTTTCTATCAACAGAGAGGTCCTACTTGCGAGCTAGAGTACGAGTACAGCGACAGAAGAGTGCTCGTTCCACGAGTTAGAGCAGCAACAAACTATCAACGATGGATTCAAAGCAAGACAGACGAGACCACGACAGACACGACACCATTTTTCTCACCAGAGAGACCTCTGAGGATGGAGATCGCAACACCTAGGCTTCTGAGTAGCATTCGGTTCACTGATGATGAGCCTCGCGGCATCTTGGGCCCATTCGACGTTGAGGTCGAAGCTAAGGCTTATGGGGTGAACTCAACAGACGTGGACACGGCTCTCGGCCATGTCAGCGAGCAAGTCAAAGCAACAGCGGTCTCAGAGTGGGCTGGAATAATCACAGCCGTTGGAGCTGGTCTTCGTGAGCAATGGAAGGTCGGGGACAGAGTGTTTGGTCTCGGAGGCACGGCTCCATTCGCGAGTAATCCGACCATCTCAAACACGACTCTTATGCGCAGAATGCCCTCTTCAGAGGTTTTCTCTGCAGCTGCTTCACTGCCAATGGCTTTCGTCACCGCATATCATGCGCTCTTCAACGTTGCAAGACTTGAGGCTGGTCACACTGTCTTGGTCCACGCCGCAGATGAACCGACTGGTCAAGCTGCCATCATGATCTCACAGATGATGGGCGCGGAGATCTTCGCCACCGTCAAAGACGCTGCGGGGAGGACATTGATCAGAGACGAGCTTCACATCCCAGAAAGCCACATCTTCTCCAGCCAATTTTCCACGTTCAGGGAAGGCGTGATTCGCCAGACGGGCGGAAAGGGCGTCGACGTGATCCTCAACTCCCTTGGAGGCTCCAGATTCGATGACAGTTGGGCATGCCTCGCAACTTTCGGCACATTTATCGACATTGGATACGGCGAGAGTCCCTTGACGATGACGACGTCTGACATGAACGCTGTTTTTGTGTCACTCAACTTGGGGCTCCTCGTCCATCGTCGACCCCAAGTCATTGGAGAGGCTTTGGACAAAGTCATGGAGCTTTTCAGTAATGGTCGTCTGAGACTTGTTTCTCCAATCATAAAGATGCCCATTTCGGACATTGAAGACGCTTTCCGACTACAGCCCAAGACCCAGGGCAAGATTGTTTTGGAGGCCGATGTCGGAGCTCTGGTCAAGGCCACAGTGCCTCGGCCAGCACCTTTGAGGCTTTCGTCAGAAGCAACATATGTGATTGCCGGCGGTCTGGGAAACCTAGGGTTGAAGATTTGCCCTCTGCTGGCATCTCACGGTGCTAAGCACATTGTGGCCTTGAGCAGGAGTGGTGTAACGAGGCATTCAGGCCACAGAGAAGCTTTGGAGAAAGAGCTCGAGGCTCTCGGTGCCAAGCTCTATCTCCCGGCTTGCGATATCACGGATGAGTGCAAGGTTCAGGAAGTAGCCGAGTGGTGTGTGGAGAATCTACCTCCAGTCAGAGGCGTCATTCAGTCAGCCACAGTCTTCCAGGTTTGTTCCAACACTCCTTTTCTGCATAAGCATTAAGCTAACTTGTACACAGGATGGCACATTGGAGAACATGGATGCCCAACTGTTCAACGGAGCAGTTCGTCCAAAGCGCATTGGAACTCTCAACCTCCATTCCGCCTTTGCCAGCGATGACCTTGACTTTTTCATCATGGTTTCCTCAGCGGCAGCAATCCTGGGAACCAAGGGCCAAGCCCACTACAACTCAGGCAACTCGTTTGAAGAAGGTTTCGCGAGACAGCAGCTGGCAGCGGGATCCAACACGCATTTCACAACAATCATGCCTGCGCTGATTGGCGGTTCTGATGCTGACACTACTGGTCCAGAGCGAAGACAGATGCTCTTCAGACAAGGTGCCACGATAGTGGAGTTCGACGAGGTCATTTCCATGGTTGAGTACGCGATTGGCACGCAGGCTCCACGTGATGGTTATTCCCAGTTGATTGTCGGCATTGATCCCAACGCGATCCCCAACGACGGCACCTACAACTACCCATTCTTCACCGACATTCTTCAGACAAAGGATGCTACCACGTTGACCGATGACGAGGCACAACAGGCGCCAGTGACTCTCAGCCAGAAACTCGCGGCTGCCAACACTCCCCAGGAGACTCACGATGTGGTTTCCGAAGCCGTTACGACAAAGATCCGGGAACTGATTGCCATCGGCCCGGATGACATGAGGTTGGACGTACCCCTTCCTGATCTAGGCATCGACTCGCTCGTTGCCATCGAGATCAAGAACTGGATTGGGAGAGAATTCGAAGCGCCGTTGCAGACATCTCAGGTTCTGGATGCTTCAAGTATCATCACCCTGACTGACACGATCTTGCAAAAGTCCAAACGCATCGACAAGATCAAGGCAGATGATACCAGCAAGACAGTTAGCGATGGTCCAGTCACCAACGGATCTGCCACCAACGGATCAACCGCCAATGGTGGTGCCAGCAATAGGACAGCCACCAACGGGCCGACCAGCAATGGGGAAGTTCCAGTCCTGAAGTCGAACAAGAGCCAAGAGTTGGTGCAAGTGAACGGTCGTCCCAAGCACGGATTTGACTGTTGTGCCGCATCCGAGGAATTGCCCATCCTGCCTCTGCTAGATCTGGACTCTGTTCTCGATCTCTACTTCGGAGCCATCAAGCATCTCCTCACGCCGCCCGAGCTTGAGCACATGGTCACATTGCTACAGAGGCTTAGCGAGCCGGGTGGCATGGGTAGAAAGCTCCACGCCAGACTTATGGATCGCTTCAATGACCCGACTATCGACAACTGGCTCTTCAAGCCATACCTGGAGACCATTTTCACGGGTCGCAACTATCCCGTGTCGCCATTTAGCACTTTTGCTGGCAGCGATACACTCAGCAAGTTTCCCCACAGACAAGCAGAGAGGGCAGCCATCATCTCGCTCGCAGCACTCGAGTTCAAGCAGAAGCTTGAGAGTGGCAGATTGGAGCCAACTGTCATCGGCGGTCGGCCCCAATGCATGTACCTCCACGGGTGGCTCTTCAACTCTTTCAGGGAAGCTCTTCCAGGCATTGATGAGATGCGCAAGATGCCGTCTGAGAATTACATTGCGGTGCTTAGACGCGGTCACTTATTCAGAGTCAACTTGACAGATGATCAGGGACGTCATGTTCCATTTGCGAAATTGGAGTCTACTTTCCAGGCCATCTTGGATAAGGTCAATGACGATTCGTGGGTTGGCATTTTGACGGCAGATGAACGAGACTCGTGGGCCGAGGTGAGTACAAGCTCTGCCAGAGTATCCCCAGTATACTAAGATCGAGTAGATGCGCCAAGCTTTCAAGAACCTAAGCCCGGACAACAAGCGATACCTCGACATGGTTGAAGGTGCAGCATTTGTCATCAGTCTTGATGACGGCACACCCACCACTCCCTTTGAGAGGATGAAGTGCTGGCAGCTCAAGGATGGCTTCAACCGCTGGTTTGACAAGGGCCTCAAGTTTGTCGTCTGCTCCAACGGAATGTCTGGATCCGTCGTCGAACACAGCATGATTGACGGTATGACGGTACGAGAGTTGTACGATGCAACCAGCTCGGCCATCCTCAACTATCGACGAGACGGCCCAGATACGCTCGACTCGCGGAACGGTGTGGATGAGATCAAGTTGGAAGAGTATACTTGTCAATCTTCTCCGGTCATTGATGAGCGTATCGCCCATGTTCGAGCCCGATATCTGCAAGAGACTTCCATCATTGGCTTCACCACTTGGGAATGCGTCAACTTTGGCCAAGAATATTTGCAGCTCCACAAAGTGCCAGCCAAAGGAATCTTCGAGACCATGGTCCAACTGGCATCCAAGTACTTCCTGGGTGAGAACCATCCTTGCTGGAGTGCCATCTCCATGGGTCACGCGCACAAAGGTCGTCCCGAGATCATCCAGACTTACACCGCCGAGCTCAAAGCTTTCTGTGATGCAGCCGACAATTCTTCTATTGAAGCTCGGAAGCGGCAGACGTTGCTATTCGCCGCTGCGAGAAGTCACGTCGCCAATGTCAACCGCGTGCAACAGGGCAAAGGCTACGAACGAACAATGTCAGCCATGCAAACCGTTCTCAAGGACGATGAGCAGATGCCAGAAATCTACAACGATCCGACGTACATCAGCATGCGACCTCACTGGCTGATGACGGGTTCGACTGATCTCGGAGGTTCTGGAGGTGGCGAGTTTGGTATGGTCTTGAGGTATCCTGATTCGGTGTGGGTTCAGTATGTTGTTGATGCCGCTTCGGTCAAGTTTTCGATCGTTACTGGAAGGGACAGAACTCAAAGGTTCTGCGAGTGTATGGAGAGGGCGGCCAAGTTGATCCATGAGCTTCTCGAGGTGGAGTGACGTGGTCTAGCATGAGTATGATTTCACATGAGTTACGGATTGTATGAGTATAGGCGTTATTAGGCATGAATACGAGTTCCATTTGTTCTTATAACTCGCACACACTTGTACGAAAAAAAGAAGGAACTAAGCTATCCTAGCAAGCTTCACACCTTTAGTACACTTCAGACCTTGTCAACAAGACCATAGCATCGCTGTCACCTTGACTCAGTGTCCAGAGGCACCATCAGATCCGAAGCGACCAGCAATCAACGTCCCGAGGAAAATTCCTCCCAGAACTGACAGAAAGTATCCGACGTTCATCGTCATGACAGCGATCATGCTATTCGCTATAGTTAGCTAGGGGCGGGGAATTATCAGCGGAGGGCTTGACATACAGTAGATATCCTATGCCGCTAGTAACGACTTGGAACAGGGCACGACTTGTCTCAGTGGCCATGCGGAAAGGGTGGTTGGCTAATTGTTCTCGCAAGCGCTCGACCACTGATATGTTGGGGTTATAAGTGTCCCTCGGCAGCACGACTGCACCGGGAGGACTGAAAAGTGTGCGCCTGACGGCGTTGAGTATCTGGTGGATGACAGCGAAGACGATGAGGAAGATGCATGTGCCAGCATAGGTACCATCGCTGGAGGGGGTCCAGGCCGATGAGAATAGCGGTGTTGTGACTGCCCGGAAGAACACCATGGCCATGTCGCTGGCGGGCATCATGGACGAGGAATGCGACATATCCATACTGTCCATCGACGTGGACATAGGAGCAGAGCCTTCAGTGGCTGTTGGCATGTCAGACATAGCTATGCCCATTGCCATTGTCATTGTCGACATGTCCATCTTGAAAGGGTCACAGGCAGTATCGGGCGTTGAAGATTCTAAGTTAAATGATGGTAGAGTGAAGGAGATTTGGCTTCCGTCGGCGCTTGAGATTCTCAGTCAAGCAGGCAGAGCAATAGAAATTTGTTCTCCGTGTCAGTCGAGCGGTGGCAGAGTGATAGACCTTTGGCCTCAGGGGTATGGAGTTAAGGGCATGGGTATTAATTGACTGTGTATTGGGGCGTCAGCCTCGCTTGTCAGCATTTTTCACGCAACAGGTGATTCGTAGCTGCCACACGCGAGGTGGACTTGCAAGTCGCAAGAGCAGTTTATCATTGGTGATGCCCATGTAGCTTGTTGCCGTCTAGCCGTGGTTCGCATGGATTCTCGAACAGGTGGTGATTATTCTGGATCGTCGCGTGTATCGAAACCACTCAAGACCCGGGAAAACGTGCGCAAACATGCGCAGCAGGTCAGCATGGAGCACCGGTTCGGCTATCTAGCCAAGAGGGGCCGGACTAGCCTAGCGCACAGTAGTCGAGCCCGGTGGACGGGTCCGGCGTAGAGTTGGCCGGGAATAAATATACAAGAGGGAGACATCCGTACACTTCACCTCATACAAAGGTGTGCTCAGTCTTCTATGACAAGGGAGTGATACACTTCACTCGACTACCATCAGCTGTACTGGCCAAGTCGACATGGACAAGCAGATTCAGCGCCGTGCAACGCCATGGCTTGACAAGCCACTGGTGTTCTCTGGCAACTACCGCGAATACGAATGTACCTTCAACGAGACATCGCAATGTGACTACCAGGAGGGCTACTGGAGATTCTGGTGAGCCGCAGAATCCCAAACTCACCACTTATGAGTCTCGACTGACATGTATTCTAGGTATGAAGCCGATCACCGTTATGCCCTGCCTACCGTCGCCTTCTTCCTCACAAGCATCATCGTCTTCGCCCTGGTCTACATTGCAGGAAGCTTGACCCCTCGGAGAGTCCAGCAGACGAGGCCTGTGACCAAGACCAAGGCGCTATATCGATACCTATCGTATAGAACCTTCAGAATTCCAGCCCTCGATTGGAACTCGGCACCTATCGGCCTGCTAGCACTGGCAGGAGTCGGTACCATCTTCTTCTTTGCCGTGACGCTCGGTCCAAAACCGTACTACTGGCCCAACACAGACGACGTCGACTACGGGTCCTCGCCCCCCATCGCGACCAGAACTGGCTGGATGGCTTTAGCCTGTCTACCCTTTGTGATAGCCACATCATCCAAGACCAACTTTATCACTTTGGTAACTGGCATTTCACATGAACGGCTTCAGACATGCCATCGTTGGATATCCTACGCCTTCTTCGTGCTCTCCCTCATCCACACATTCCCATTCATCATTTACAACATTGACAAGGGGATGATGGTTGACATGTGGAAAACCACCGTCTTCTACTGGACAGGTGTAGTCGCCCTTATTGCCCAGGCCTGGTTGACCTTTGCCTCATGGGGGCCGCTGAGGTAGGTGGTACCGAAACTACCCATTTCCACAAACGTTGAATTGTTAACTGTCGCATTCGCACAGGAGTCTATGCTACGAGTGGTTCAAATTTGCCCATTTCCTGGCTGGTCTCGTATTTGTGTTATTCTTGTTCTTCCACTGCGATGCCACACTAACTGCATGGTATGTTGCCTCGACCCTCAGCTCATCACAGGACTCACGACTGACCATTGGCAGGGACTATTTTGCTGCTACCGGGGTTCTGTTTTCGCTCTCTTGGTTATATCGACAGGCGCGCATCTACTTCGAACATGGTATAAGCCATCACGCCGAGCTCACTATTGCTTCCAACGGCTTCATTCGGGGTTCCGTGCCGACCAAGGCAACATGGACCGTCGCGCAGCATTATTTCGTCCGTTTCATGGGCCTAGGTCCCCACGCCTTGACTCTTCACCCGTTTACATCCTGTTCTCTACCATCCAGGGATGCCAGAAGCGGATTTGACGAGTCCGAGCTGGTCTTCTTCATCCGTCCTCGCGGTGGGTTCACGGCTCGGTTGGCACATTACACCGAATTGCACACAAATGCCAAGATGAGGGTGTTACTAGACGGTCCGTATGGCCGTGTTGATGCCAAGGCTATTAATGATAGCCAGCGCATGCTCGTTATTGCTGGTGGATCAGGGGCGGGCTGGATCCTTCCCTTCATCTCGGCGTATCTAGACCGTCAACTCCAAGGCGGGTCCCATTCAGATGAGGATTCTGAGCTATCTCTTAGAATCATCCTGGTCACAAGGGACATTTTGACTACTACGTGGTTCGAGGAGGAGGTCTGTCATCTGCTGAAGTCACGGCCGGAAGCACCAACACGCGGACTTGAAGTCGAAATCTACTACACGGGCTCGGAAGCAAACAAAGAAAATCCAACACAGACAGGACAATTCTCAAAGGCATTGGAACATCCAGAAAAGGCATCTGAGTCAACGCCTACCCCAGTCATAACGACATTAGACACAGATGATGGTCAAAGGACTTCACCAAGCTCCAAGCCAAGCATCCAACATCTAAAATCAAGGCCCGACTTAGCCGTCAAAGTGGAAGAAGAGGCCAGGTCGAGTGGTTCTAGGCAGTCCCTCGGCGTTTTTGTATGTGGTCCTCTCAGCATGCAGAGCGATGTTTCGGCTGCCGTGGCCCGCGAGCAGCTGGGTATAGCAAAGAGAGGTACTGGCGACATTCTTCTGCATCTGGAACATTTTTCCTGGGCTTAACCCGGTTGCGAGGGTTTTGCTATTCGGCACAGGGCAATCTCAAGAGCACTAGGTAACGGGATTTATTTAGGCCAGAAGCAATAGCCTAGCTAGTTTTAATATCTACAAGTTTTCAAGAACCTTGCTAATGAAGCCAAAGATCTCCTTGCTAACCTGCTGTGGTTGTGCAACTTGAAGAAAATGACCTGCCTCGATAGAGTTGACAGAAAAGTTGCTTGCAAAGGGTCGTGTGTTGCCAATCTGCACATCAGAAATAGCAACCGGATCACGAGCCGCAGTCAGCAATAAAACCGGAACAGGAATCTTTGCATCCGGGGAAAGGGCTACCACACAAATTAGAGACTGATATGCCAAAACGTAGCGAAAGACGTTGCGAAGGAATTACCTTTTTCGTCAGCAGCGTTAACATCCCGCATCAACGATTTGTAGGACTTGACTGGACCATCATAGCCACCGTTGAAAGAGGTAATGCGCTTGAAGATGGACTTGCTGTCGGGCTCCAGATACTTGGTCCATGGCGTGGTTCTTTCTTCGAGAAGCCACTGGAGGTACTTGCCCACCGGCGAGAAGTGCTTCTTCATATACTCAGTGTCGTCGGTGTAAGGAAGGGTAAACGCAGAATCCATCTGCGAGGAGTTAGTCACTTTTTTAGTTATGTAAGAATCTTTTCTCACATTAGGGTCCATAATGGGAGCTACATCATCATCGTTCATAAAGTACCAATAGCCAAAAGCAGGATATCCCAAGGTCTTCAGAGTTGCATTATTCGCAAGTTCAACATCTGCCTGGTAAAAGGCCATGGGAGGAGCGGCATATCCTACACCGACGAAAACAACACCCTGGAGTCTATCGCTCATGTAAGTTGTGACCTGGGACAAGACAATTGATCGGCTGTTAAGCGATTAGCGAACAGGACATCATGATAACACATCGGATGGCCTACAAATCATGTCCCACGGTAAAGACCTTGTCAACACCTTCGCAGTCAAGAAGCTGCGAGAGGTCCTGGACAATCGCCTTCAAGGCAAAACGGTTCAAGTCAGATGGGTTGTCAGTGCCACCATACCCCAGCAAATCCGGTGCAATCACTCCGTACCCGCGGCTCGTAAAGTACTCGATTTGATTCCGCCAGTCAAAGGAGGTTGATGGAAAACCATGGATAAAGAGGATCCATGGCTTTTCTGGCTTTGCGGGGCGTGAGATCATGTAGCGATACGTGGTAAGTCCCACTTGCATCGAGGATGGTTCAGCTTCTTACGATGTGCCTAGGTATCCGCTCGAGATATTGGACGAACCTGCGCAAGACAGGCTCTAGGTGCAGGAGACTCTCTTAGAGATGGTAATAGCCCTCGAGTTGTTGAGCTTCATGGGCCCAAGGGCTATTCTACTAAGGACGTCAAGGAAGCTTTCGAGAAAGTGACCGGGAAAGAGATCCAAGCCAAGATGATCGAGAAGAAGGACTTGTCCACATTCTTCTCGTCTTTCCTGCCAGCGAAGATTGTGCCGGACTTTGTGGAGATGACAGAAGCTGGATGGCCAGGTGGTCTCCTTGAAAGCGAGGCCGCTGATAAAACAGTGGTACTTCATGGCGAGGATACGTTGGTTGGCGCCTTTACCCGGATGTGGAGCGGAGCTTCTGGCCCGTAAGATGCTTTTACCATGTTCTCGTGACCTAGGAAGCAAGGAACAATTCACATCAAAGCAGATCGTAACGTAGCCGAACTTGGTATATTTGTCTCGTTATTGCAACTTTCCCAAGCTTCACTTATTCACCTAGCACATTTGTAGAAATCACCAGTCCTGGGTCAGTCCTAACAGGCAATGGGCTTGAGTAACGCATTGGGCGGACGCCTTGGGCAGCTAATACTGTTTATTGCTCATCCACGTTTAGGACCATTGTGCCCTATGATCATAGAATTCATACTAAAGTAGAGTAAACAACACTCTTTGTTTGTTTCTTAGTCAACAGGAAGCACGGGAAGGCCGTCCACAAGTTCTATCTCAATCCCTGCTTCTCTCAATGCCTTCCTCGTCTGGTCTGTGCGAAGCTTGAAAGCTTCAGCTTCCTCCATGAGAACAAAGGTATATTCCAGCAGCTTCGTTCCCACTGGCACGTTGTACTTCTCCGAGAGAGCTTGATTTACCTCGCCTAGGTCGACGATCAAGCTTTCTTTCACACCAAACACTGGATCTGATGTCTCGTATTCGCTGCCCCTCGGATACAAAGATGTAATCAAGGTGTCGTGGCCGTCCTTTTTCAACATAAAGTGAATATGGCCTGGACGGTTTGGATGCCGGTTCAGGAGTTTAAGCATCTTCCCAACCGGTCCATCCATGGGAATGGGATATGCCACAGGAACAACAGCGACGAAGTAGAGCAACCCATTCTGGTTGGTTTTGAGCACAGCACGGCCATCCGGATGATCTCGATTCGGGTTTTGAACGTCGTAAAAGCCATGCGCATCACCTTCCCATACGTCGCACGTAACGTTGGAAAGATATTCGCCTCGAGTATTCTTCACGGACGCCAGAACGAAAAGCCGTGGGGCATCTGGGTCATCGTGAAGCACGTACCCGCTGTCGGTGACAGGGGCGTCGTGCGTATGGAATGGTCCCAGAACCGTTCCTTCTGTGGCGTTTCCCGCGGAAGGGTGGTTGACAGCTTCGACAAGCAAGCTGAGTCCAAGAGTATCCGAGAGAAGGATCAATTCTGCTCGGAGATCGTCACTGATTTGGCCAGCGGCAGTCAGAAACTCCAGGCCGGTTTGCCATTCTTGGACTGAGAGCCTAGTCTCACGCGCAAAGTCGTGTAGATGCGTCACCAGTCGGTCAAACAAGTACCGAGTTCGTGCATCAGGACATTGGTTGTTTAAAATCTTGACGTTGTCGGTAATGTTGTCAATAGTAAGGTCTTTCATTGGGGGAATGTTGGTGGTTGGCTGGCATCGCGACATGGTGAACTGTTTCGATGGTGGCTTGGCGTAAATTGCAATTTACAGCTTTAAAAGAGTTCAAGATCTCAACGTTACGATTAGTGAGTTTGCCATGGAATAAAGGAACTAATAAAAGGATAAAAATATTATAAATTACAATGGAAATATCTAGCCGTCTCTTAAGATGATTAGCCCCACATGGGTACAAGTGGGAGACTGGTGTAATGCGGGACAGGCACTCTGGGTAAAAGTCCTTTAGAAATACTATATCTATGTAAATATTAGTCCTATTTAGATGAATTAATTAGCAGTTCTGGCCGGCAAGTTGAGTTTAACAGGGCAGCAATGGACTTGACGACGACTGAGCACAAGCTCAGTAGCGCTCATCCACAAGACACAGGGCTGTGTCGTCTACTTTAAATTAGTAAATATGAAGCCTTCGTGATCTGCATTACAAACAGGTTTGTCCTAGCATTGAACGTGATGGTGGAAGCTAGGGACAGTGGGCAGGCCAACAATCGTGAACAGTGGTCTCACACCCTAGAAACTCACAATGGGCGTGCTGCCTCTCCCCTTTGTTCGTTCTTGACAGGTACTGCGCGCCTGGGAACAGTGGCGACGCTCGCTGTTGTCGGACTCCGTGAAACGCACGACCGCCACTAGGCAACTTTTAGCGTCCCACATGCCGTGTGGCAACCTCTCCGTGCGCCCAGACTCTGGGGGTGGGGATGCGGGGACGAATCCCGAGAGGCAGAGATACCTTTGTTAAAACATCATGGGCAACTCCACTCGTCTTCTCAGACAGCCTCATTCATTCTGTATTCCATTTTATTGACTACAATGGCTCCCTTGAAGGTTACCGTCATTGGCGGTGGTCTCGCAGGCGGGCTCCCTGAGCATCAGCCTCGTCGCGGACTTGGGCGTCTTTGAGCTTGCTGCTGTTCGAGACGGCGCCAAGAGCACTCAGGCAGCCCTGCAGCATATTGCAACCTGGGGCTGGACGTGGCATGCACGATGGGCTTGCGTACATGCCGCAGGCCTTTAAACCTCCATGAGCCGCCGGTCCATTAAGGACGGCAATATCTTCCATGTCGAGGTCACCATGATTACCGCCGCGCTTGTCCTAGGCCTCTACGTTTTCATGATGCCACCCAACGACGGCGACGAGAAGATGGGACATGGCAACGAGGCTGATACGGATCCATACGAGCTTCTGACTCATGTGGACTGGAAGACTATCAACCTTGACGAGAAGGATCTACCAGCACTTCCCATGTCGGTTGCGGAAGCTGACAACGCTGACCCAACTTGGCGATTTTTGAGGTATGGGGGCCCCGTCAGCTTTTCGGGAGTGGTTTGCGAGGGCGGGTACAACGCAGCCAAGATGGTCCTGCTAGAGTTTGCTAGTCTGCTGGAAGGGATGGGCAAGGCGAGAACAACGGGCCTGTGCCATATTTTAAGGGTCTTGAGTAACTCTTGGGCCGAAGCGGGAGATGTGAAAAATACTCCTTGATTCGAGAACGTAATTGACGTACTGAGCTCGTGCGCGCCAGGGATGAGAAATTGTCCCACAGCTCAGGGGCACTTGAGAACTTCTTTCTTTCTTCTTAATCTTTGATGTAAATAGCATCCCGGACTAGATAGCCGGAATACAGTTACTAGAGGCCGTTCACACTTGGAGGCTCTAGTGCTAGGAAACCGTAGAGGACGGCAAACCCCTTAGGAAGCCATCGTAGCGGTCTGGTATTCGGCTACGCCAAATAATGTCAATCATTCACAGGCAGCAGTCGAGGCAAGTGTAGCCTGAGTGGTTTGATCAGCTGTTCTATTGATCTATCTATCTAGGGTTGGGCTCCCGTGACTGCGGGATGGGGGCGTAGCGGCTTGTGTTTATGGCTGAGATTGCTGCTAGTCTTTGACGGAGGCAGGATGCCGGCATTCTCAAAGGACCGGAACGTTTCCAAGTACGTATCGACCGTGTCGTCGTACCTCTGCCACCCAAACTTGCGGGCCTTTGAGACAGAGCCAATGGTCGGCCATGTTTTACCGGTGATCCAGTCAAAGAAGTCCCAGGTACCCCAGTCGAATGCATCCGGGTTACCGCCATGCTTGCACACGACTCTCTGCCAGACCGGCTTCTTATCCTTGGCCCACTCCGTCATGAGGAAGTTGTGGGACATGTGCTGTTGATCTTCCCCGCTGGCTTTCCAATCGGGTACCTCGGTAGTCTAGTCGTCGCCGTCAGCAGTCGAGCCCCTGGCCACACAAGCATTGTCAATGAGGGCACTCACTTCGACCCCGAAGTATGATCCCATTCTACGCCAAAAGTACTTCCACACGAACACGTCGCCATTGGTATGGTTGAAGGCCTCATTCTTGGCTATGTCCTCTGTCGCAGCCCAAACATTCATATGTGCCAGGCTTGGAGCAAACGAGCAGTCATCAACTGAGTTGTAGATGAGATTGTTGCCTGGGAAAATGGGAACTTCACCCATCTCTTGACAGCAAAGGAAGTACATTGCTAATGTCAGCGCCGCAGACATTCCATTTCCTACGAGACTCTTCAGGTTAGTGGTGCTCTCATCTAGATTGGATGGGGTAGAGGCAGGACTGAACACACCTGCCGGAGTGAAGCCGATGATCGCATTAGGCCGGATTACATTCCAATCCCAGCTGCGTTCAGTGGCTACATTGCAAAGGAAGTCTTCCTGGGGGTAGTAGAAGTTCTCGCCTCGGTCCTCATATCGCTGCATTTCTTCATGAATCGGAGCCTCGACGGGGCCTAGATGAACGCCGTAGTACTAGACCACCACTCAGTAGGTTATAACTCTGCTTGTTGTTATCACTCATACCTTTCCTCCAGTCTGGAGACAAACGCGCTGCAGCGCTTTGCCCGCGACCTTGTCGATTGCAAGAAGAAAGTTCTCAAACAAAGGAACATTGAGGTCCTTCAATTTGGCAAAGTCCTCGCTGTGCACATAAGAAGCGAAGAACGCATGAGTTACGTTCTCACAAAGCGGCGTCATGCGCTGGACGAGATCATCAACCGGCTTTAAGAAGTCCAGGGCGACAGAATGAATCCTGGGGTCTTGCCAAAACGTGTTTGTCGGCGGTCGCCTTGACGTGATGATGATCTGAGTCCTGTCGACTCAAGGTTAGGTCCATAAGATCGTCAAACTTCGGGGGTGTCACTTGATGCATTACCACTCAGTCGAAGGCTGCCGAATGAGGTACTCAATGATGGCATTCCCGGTGATGCCATTTGCACCTGTGACTAATGCAACTTTTCCTTTCAGGGGCGACATGCTGAGAGAAAAGCTCGGACCTTATACAGGTGTTGAACAGAGTTGATAAGTGTAAGTTGGTAAGCCAGAAGGATCGGGCTGATGTTCCTACTACCTGACTCGCCGTGAGGGTCTTCATCTTATACTTGTGAAAGCCCAGCAACGATTGCCGAGGAGCCGGTCAACTATCGGGCCCAATGCCCGTTGACTCGGAACTGCAACCACCTGGGCCCGAAAACCCGAAATCAAAAGCCTCGGTCATCATGAGCTCGCCGAGTCGACGCGACCGACTGCCCCACGGCTCCTTTGATTTGGATCAGGATTTTGGGCGAAGATGAACGAGCTTGCGTCGGTACTTGGGGATAAGACGCACTAGAGAGACATGGAAACTACTATGACCGAAATACAGGAAGCGGCCCGACTCCGATGCGAGTTATTGCTCCAGACCAGCCCGAGGTAACACAGCAGCAGTGATCAAAACAACAACGATACAATAATTTGACACGTCCGGCTTTTCGGCGCCCAAAGACTGTCTGGTAGTGTTTCGATTTTCGGGCTTAGTTAACACATCAAGGGCCGGGCTATAACTATAATAAAGAATAGATCTTGAACACATTATAGCATCATAACAACCCGATATTAATAAGGTAGCCTGTTTAAACTTCTGCAGCGGCAGAGGAATTATACCTCGCTATATTATTATAAAATTCTAATCTCTCACGGGTATTTTAGCTACTCTAACCTCCATATGAGAAAGTCGATAGGAATGCGGGGAGGCATATCTTAGTTAGAGCTAGAATGCAACATCTCGGCGAGTTACCAAACTTATTAGTTGGCGCACATATCATCTTTGAACACAATGCTGGTAGTGTTTCGTTGCTTAAAAACCCACGAACTAGACGTGGTACCGCGCCTCTACTGGTTTATCATGCCAGTACAAGTGCCACAGTAGTGAAGCTCGGTGTTGGCACTGCCCTTACGACCCAGCATCCGTATCTTCCTGATGATACTGGCAGCCGTCCCCAAGCCTGTTTAAACCCCAATTTTAGCGATGTGATGGTACGACAGATGATTTGTCTCTCAGAATAGCGAAGCAACTGTCAGACGCGCCTACCAGAAGCCCCTGCCTGATACCCAAGTCTAGAAAAAGCTGTCCAAGGCCACTGTGCAGGGTCATCGAGCCAGATATCATCGCCACTGCAATCCACGCTCGGCGCCGGAGGTTGCACGTCAGCTTGACTGGTCTCCAACGCCGCGGTTGTCAGCCAGTCCACGTTTTCCGAGCTCAACTCGCCACCGCTAATAATATTCTCAAAGTCGAATCCCTTCAGGGCCCAAGTATGCAGGCCCAGCGGTTCGTCGTGACTGCTAAACTCTATATTGAGACTCGGGTCAACAGTCCGCACACTTGATCCGTACAATGGTTCGGGCATCACCGTCAAACACCCTTCTTCGGAGGCCTGGACGTCTGCTGGTTTTGACCCAAAGGGGCTCCTAAAGGTGTCAGCAGCAAGTGTAGAAGTGCATCCGGGCGCCTCTGGCATAAACTCTGTACCGCGCTACATCACACTTGGTTAGAGGTGTTGAAAGTCCGCCCAGCGAATAGGGGCTCTTGCCTGATAGAAGTGGTGCTTGCGGTCATGTCCATGCTGCTCATCGATGTGTAGCAACAGATCGTGGCGACTACCGAACTTGGAGGATCGACTGCCAAGAATTTCCAGCACCATCGAGGATAGGTTGGACACGCATTTTGCCATCTTATCGGAGACCCAGAGGTTGCGGCAATACGTGGCTAGTGATTGAGTAGCAGCGAGAATCAGAATGCCATGGCTATCTTTGAGTCCTGGTTCTCTGGAGACCAAACTGATGGAGACCATGGCGGTGCTGGTGACGTAGTGGTTTAACGGAAAACAGTACTTTAGGCCGTCATCCTGGATCTTCTCATGATTGCTGAGAATGCTCGTTGCCAAGTTTGCACAATGACTTGTAGTTTCGTTGTGACTAGTACTCTTCGCCCTAGGTACAAGTCTCGACTTCGAAGATTGGGTCGCATGGACCAGTAGACGAATGAAGGTTGTGCACTGTTCCAGATATAAGTAAAAATGCAGCAATCTCGAATCTCAAGGGGCTTCATTCTCACTGTGAACAGTAACAGGGACTGCTTGACTTGCCAACGGGGTCTTGAATTGTATTGGATGCCAGGAGCTATCGTTGGATCGTGCGCAAGATGTTTCGGCAAGCTGTCACAAATCTTGCAAAGCATCATGTCTGTATACTCAACAGAAGTAGAAAACGTCGAAGACAAGCTGTTAGTGCCATAGACGAGCATCCAGACCTTGCCGATGACTCTAGCAATGCGGACCATAGCAACGAGGTACGGGATTGCCGTCAGCCTCGCCTTCGCAAGCTCCGCTGAAACCTCGTTCCCCAGCGCGACGGCTGGCTCGGCCCTGGTGGAAAAACGGCTCAGCCAAGAATCGTCCAGAGGAAGGGGTAAGCGAGCCTCGATGTTGCTGTCTTGGATAAGATACGGTTGGCCGGATTGGAGAGATTGTCGGCGATCAAGAAGGTAGATGCACCACCAAGTGCGACAGGCTGTCTCGCTCCAGAAGATGGGAAGCTTATCGTAGATGCTAGACCGATGAAGGCCCAGGAGGTGAGCGTCAGAAACGAGAAGACCGATCAGGCGGGCAGCCCGCTTTGTCGCATCAAGTCGTATGAAATACAGTATCTGTGAGAAACCGATCAACAATCAAGAACCCAGTCAAGCCGTTGGGGGACAGGAAGGGCCGGACTTACTCTCAATAGTAACAAATGTAGTGTGAGCAACGATCTGGAAGTTGTGCAATTCGTCTCCGACTCCTCCTGGATGAGACCCATACCACTGCTGTATAGAGACCATCCGGCCAAGGAACTGCCGGCCCTACTTGTGTCCGCTTTCGAGACGCTACAGCAGCCCAGAGCCAGACAGAAGTAAAGAACAGCAGTGGACATGCGCTTCCGTTCCTGCCCTGCCGAGTCCATATCCGATGAGCAGAGTGAGCGGCTCCAAAGTTCCTCAAACGTTCTCCAAACGGACGGTGGGTGGAGGAAGGGATACATGATGTGAACCTCCTCAAAGTAGATACTCAAGTAGTGTCTCCACATGCCTCTATCCCCGACATTCTCTCCCGCGGGGAGAAGCCGTTCCATTGATAAGTCAGAGGTAACGTTTTGCGGTGTGTCCGATTCACAGGGGCGAAATTCTTCTGCATGTTGAAGCTCAAAATCCATCCAGACTTCACCAGCAAAGGTTTGGCCTTTGGCTTCCAAAAGATCATCGAGCTTTGCCGAGAAGGAAGGCGAGCGATTCGCCCCCACGGCATGTTGTCGGAGTTGATAATGGCCTTCCAACGCAACAGGACAATGGAACTGCGCATCCAGCACACTCAACCGGCGTTCCACATCTTCAAGTCGCCTCAAAATCTCGACGCTGGAGAAGCTGATTCCGCACCTGTTAGCATGGGATTGTTCTAAGATTGAATGTGACTGTCTGACTGAGAGAAAAGAGGTTCACCCGGATGATCCTGGGGCTGGCTTGAGGCTGAACCCGTCACGTCGAACGAGGCCTGTTTGGCTCCCAGCGGAGATACACAAAGCCGTTTCTTGGCGACGCACTGAGCACATGGCCGTCCACCCTCGCACTAGAACAGGTCAGCATCGTGTAGTTCCTGGTGTCCAACCGCGGGGAAGAAGGGATCCGACCTTCACTTTGCGTTGCTGGCATGCGGCACTAGACGGCAAGGAATAAGCGAGATGAAGGGACGCAGAGAGACGTATGCCAGAAACACACCATGCTCTAGAAATGTACTTGCCCCTTTTGGCCCTCTTTGCGGGGGGCTCGGAACGCTCTGGACTGGACAAGCTTCCCTGCCTTACTGTTGGCGACATCTCGGAAGACAAGTGAGCCTGTTCGGGTCCGCTGAGATGAACGCAACTGGGGCTCGAGACTGTGATGCACCCCTCGCCGTCTAGGGCTTCGGGTGTCATGATGACATGTACGCCTGCGAAGATGCAAGTAACAGGCGGGTACCTTGTAGTCCAAGTGTCAGTCAGGTAAGCTAGAAGGAATGATTAGTGGCATCAGAACCTGGGGAGGGAGCGTTGGTAATGGGAAGAAATTTTTAAAGAGTGCATCGAGTGCAGAGTAGTATGTACTACCCCGCCATTTCATGGCTGGTCTTGGTTAGATGATCCCTCAGCATGAGGAGATCGGCCTTCCCCCCACGCAGGTACCACGTCTTCCTCGGCAAGCGTAATGGCGAATTTGCTGGGGCGGCAAAGGCAGTGGTGGTGATCACGGAATTTCCGGCGGCGATCTACAGGGTAGCCGTTTAATGAGTGTACACACACTGCCCGTCGAACCCGTCAACTAGACAGATTTTATATACTTTACTTCACTTTTGCTTTCCACAACGAATGGACTGATATGCCTTTCGGTACGAAAGGTCCTCTTAAGCTCTGGGATTTTTCTTCACCGCCCAAAATGCCACCCCACCCTCCCCCCCCCGGCGGGAAATATCACACCTAGGTCCCTCTAATAGTCC
>JALLKD010000642.1:0-115920 GCA_023509735.1 Fusarium liriodendri | reverse complement strand
TTGACATATCCCGCCCGGCACATGTCTCGGACGAGGATGGGGGAAACGGGAGGGAGGGGGCGCCTGGGAGGCCGGCCAAACAGAACAAGCTGATCGGTCGGTTCTAGGCGGCTCCCGACGACTAAAGGGTCAAGACAATTGGGATGATGATGAACTGATTCTCTATCGGAATGACAAGTGGGCAAGGTAGGGTAGAGGGTGTGCGGCTCTGGCCCTGACTCTGGAGGGTGAGGTTGAGGAGTGAGGAGTGAGAGTGAGAAGGACAAGTGAAAGTGAGTGAGAGGGAGAGGTTTAAAAGAAATAGACGACAAGACGTACTTGGAGCCAAGGCGTGAGCGGACGTCGATCCCCGGATACAGCTGAGGAGCGGCAGGTTGAGACTGGAAAAAGGCACCGTCCTGGGGGTACTGCGCAGCCGAGTTAAGGACCGGCGGATGGAACAGGTTCAAGAGAGACGACGACTGGGTGGGCTCTATCGTCAAAGAGGAGGTGCTGGCTTCTTGGGGGTATCTGACGCCTCATCAGCGGATCGGTCTTAGGCCAGGGAGCGGCAGACAGCGGTCGCGGTAGCGGTAGCGAGGAAGACGCGGGCAATAGGTAGCAACAGCAACGGCAACGGCAACAAAAGCAGCAAATGGATGGCAATAGCAGCAGCAACGACGGCAACGGCAGAAGACGCGGCCACAGAGACGCTGTATTGCCATTCCCTGGAAATACAGTGTTCCCCGTATCACAGCTTGCAGCGCACCTCAGGTATCACCGTCCACCGTTGGTGTGCCACAGGCAGCCTGCACGGTTTCGAGAGGCTGCGGGAAATGCAGCAGCTCACGGCACTGGGCAGCGGGCAGCAGCGGGCAACGAGGCAACGGCAGCAGGCTTGCAGAGGAGGGGGGGAGAAGAGGGAGAAGAAGAGAGACAAAGTAAGCACGGGAGTGGCTCCGGGGTGAGGCAGAGAGCCATGGCAAGGCAAGGCAAGGGAATCAGAAAAGGTAGCAGAGCCCTCCACCATGCATCCCGTCAGTGGACGGATAGGATATCCACAGTGGATGAGGTTTGATAGGCAAGGTAGGTAGGTAGGTCGAAGGCAGGTACGTAGTCAGGTAGACACTGAAGGATAGACTAGATCCTCAGGCGAGGCGGCAACGGCAGTGACAGCGGCACCCCGGGCGTTAGAACAGCGTGCCCATTGCTCAACCTCAAGCCACCGACGAGGGGGGTATGGAGGGGAGGAAAGACGACGTTCGTGGGCTGCACTTGATGGTCGGCGTGTGTGTGTGCGTGTGTGTGAGTGTGTGCGTGCGTGGGTGCGAGCGAGAGTGAGTGAGCAAGCGGGCTGGCTGGCTGGATACACCGGCTGGCCTGGTTGGGAAATTTCAACAAGGGAGCGAGAGTGGTGGAGGGACGGGCAGCAGGGATTTGCTCTGCGGGCGACAGCGGGGAGGGGGATAAGAGAGAAAAAAGCACAAGCAACAGAGAGGGGGAGGCTGGATGGCTGGCTTGCTAGAGCGACTGGACTGGATGGATGGATGGACGGATGAGCTGGGGTTGGGGAAGCCGAGTTAAGAATGGGGATTGGAATGCTCGAATGACAAGGACGGGACGACAATGCTGGGGGACTAATCCGACTTGTCGCAGCTGAGCAAGCTGACCCGACGGGGACTGTTGGTTCCAGGGCCTGGCCTGTCTGTGTCTGTGATCTGTTCTGGCCTGGTCTGGTTTACAACTCGTATCTTGGCGAGTCCAAGACAAGTTGAGTTAATTTGATGCGAGGGAAGTGGACAATTGAAGCAATCGCCATCAAGACCATGACCAACTTAGTCTCGGTAGAGATTTCCCCTCTCGCTCGCTTGTTGCTTCTAACTAACGCAACGCGTTGGGCGGGGAGGGAGAATAAAGCAACAGAGAGGGTCCGTCCTCGAATCGAATCCAGTATAAGCGGCAGAGACCAAGGCCGACAACCTTGTAGGAAAAAGAAACGAAAACTGACAGGGGTGGTTCTGTAGTGCTAGATCCCGCAGAGAAAACTGCAACAACAGCCAAATTGACAAGTTACTGAACGAGGCAACTAGCCCGCCCGTCTTGTGTTTATGCCGTCTGTCCATCCATCCATCCATCCATTCATTGTCTGAGAATCCGACAACGCCACCACCGACGTGCTGAGGCCTGCAATGAATGACATCCATCGGCTCAACTCGCCAAGTGATAGCTGACGCCTGTAGGTAGAATGTGACGGGACAATAAAAGTGAAATGACGAGACAGGGCAAGCCCAACCTGCAGCAAGGGTGATGATGATGGATAACGTCAAGTACAACACAACGGAGCTGAACGCCCAAGCCAAGGGACAGACGGCAGCACGCACTCGAGTCAACCATTGCCGCCACCGACGTGGGTTATCACATCCAAGTGGTCCCTGGCGGAGCTCACCCCAGATCCTAGATCCCAGTTCCCCGTTCGCAACTTGCGAACGTTGGTGAGCCACTTGTTCTCGAGCCATCAATCAAGTTCAAGGGAAATTAAAATGTGCAATGCGCCTAAGCCCACCGCACCGGCATCCATGTTTTGCAGAGTACCGGCCAAGGCGTCAAGAGGTAGGCTGGGGAAACAAGGGTAGAGATACTCAACCAACAGAGTGCGTAGTAAGGAGCTCGAGAGAGACAGAACATGCCGCTGACAAGGAGGGTAAAAGGATGAAACAAGATGCAAAGGAAGAAGTGCATGTCATCAAAACTCACCTCATTTCTCCCGCGTGCGTCGCCATGTCCATATAGCCCATCGTGGGCGGCGAAGATTCGAATTCCTGTTTAAGTGACGGCGCATTAGCCCCTGGTCCCAACGGTGATGACAAGTCTCGCGAGTCTTTATTTCCTCCACCAGAAGGTGAGGAAACCCTCTCTGTTGTTGAAACAGCCATGGATGTGTGTCTGTCGTCTGAGCGGCTACATGGCAACGTGTCTTGCTTTTCAGCCCGGGATGTCTACTGTCTTGTTCAGTTAGCCGAATGTCAATCCATCATTAACGTAGATAACAGCGCAACAACGCCTCCAGGTTGCCCCAGAGTCATGCAGATTGTTTGTCATCCAATCGTAGTTTGTCATGACAGCTTTGAGCACCGGATCCCTCTCGCCATGCGCCATACAAGCATGCCCAGTGCAACAGAGCACTCCAGACCCCCAGACGCAAGTCCAACTGGGGTTAGGATCTTAGGCTTGCCGTTGTTGGCGCATGAAACACGAAGTACAAAGGTGCACAGCACTACAGCACACAGAACTGCAGCCGAAAACAGGACGCCACAGATTGCTTGCAGAGGGCACAACAACCCTTGCGTGGATTGGTCTACCCCCAGCAACACTTGGCAATGCTCGAACGACGCAGCTGTCTATTGCTGGCCTTGATTGACTGACAGCCGAGCCGGAGCGGGCGGGCATTCAAAGCCACTGCAAGGAACAAGGCGTAGCCGAATACCATTGACTGCAGGTCTGTCTTTCCGAGCTGCAGCTGAGGAAAGCGACAACAAACCTACCGCGTAGTGGTATGTCAGGAGGAAGAAGCTGATTGTGTCTCTGAAGAGGCAAAAGAAAAGTATCATACGTACCAGTATTGAGTGAGAGTCTTGGGAGCGCTGGCCTTGGTGTACCCGAACCTACTAGATGCCGTTCCCACTCCAGATGGAGATACACAGCCAAGCATCGTCCCCCCCAAATTGGGAACCTCAACGATCCATGAAAGAGAAAGACCTCATATTACCTTGGGAATTTGAGAATTCATGCGCGGCTCTCAAGCGACGCTTCGTTGTCGCAATCGAGAGTGTACACCACCTAGCAATTCGCAATAGGAGTCGGCCAGATTCGAACCACGTGTGGTCAAGGCTGGGTTCCGGATAATGCACTTATCGGCAATATTTCTTCTTAGCTAACCGCCATTCTCCGTTGGTATGGTTGTAAGTTTGGATAGCGCTCGTACCTGGAGAATCGATGGCTGAGAATGATGAGGGTTCCTTGTCGTTGCCCTCGAATGTAAGGAGCCCTCTGACCCCTATTGTTTCTTAGATGTTCTTGGACCTGCATGAGCGAATGAGTTAGTTCTCAACCTCCGAAAAACTCATTTATACCAGAAAGTGCGTGTCAAGGGGGTGGATGAAAAGCGAAGACGCCAGTGCCAGGTTTATGAATCCAGTTACGAAGCTGCCATATTGGAGATGCTGGTCTGACCCTGCTTCCAAGGCGTTCGTATCCAAAGAGCCAGCCTTCAGCATTATGCTGCTACTGACACTCTAAGAAAACCGCCCAGGGCCGAGCTGAGGAAGAGAGATGTGCGTGCCAGATTCGACAATGCTGCAAAAAGCTTCCCAGCTCAGCTCAGCAACCACGTATGGGCTGACTGATCTTGGCAAGAAACTGGCAACGCCCGGTCCCCTAAGCCCAAGAAACCCAAAGAGTTTCCGTTGGTTGCGGATAGCTTAGCGGTTGAAACTCTAAGCAAGCCCGTCAAAGCATTCAGGCACCGCCAGGCTTCGATAGTGAATTGAGGAATTCCAGAATAATAGTCGTGTCTCACCCTTGTCTACCTCGTAAATCCTAAACGAGTCTGTTCGTGCTGATAAGGTTTCTCCTTCGTAGGTTACTCTGTTCGAGAGAGGTGGCTGTCTTCGATCCACGGCCGAGTGACGACGTCGTTCGATGAGCTGGTGTAACGGACGACAGGCGGAGAGCTGGGCTGCTGCGAGGGAATTGTGAACAATGACGATACAAGAGAAGGCACAACCGCGCGAGTGCAGGATCTCGCTGTCTATATACCCTCGCTGCGGCTTCAGGCGGCGGTGGCTGACTTGGGATCGTACAGGAACAGACTGAGAAGAAGGGATCATAGAGGCTCAAGGGGGCGACGGCGAGAACATGTGGTACAGGTCTGAGCAAAGAGTAGAAAGGGAAAGGAGCTAAGTCCCAAGCAGGCAGTCTGCCGATGGTCTCGAAGAAATAATAGTAGACTCGGGGTCACCGGCCGGGGGCAGGGACCTTTGGATGGGGATGACTTTGGGTTGTGCGAGCCTGAGACAACGGGAAGGAGACATGAAAATTATGGGGAGCTCGGTGATCCTGGTTCTAATAAAAAAGCCAAAATTCTGGACATCTCTTGGATGATCGAGATAGGCAGATCCAGGAGCGGTGTAAAGCATGGCCTAACCTCCATCAATGACTGGCAGCTATGGAGAGCCGCCGAGGATGCCCGCGATGTTGACGGAGCTCACGGTAACGATCAAAGGCAGGAAGCCGTGTCCAAGTGCAGGGCCATGCTGCAAATCCCCACGGCTCTCGCCATCTAGGCCACACAAACGCCCCGAGAGCCCTTCATTGACGCACTCCGGGATGAGATCACGGGCCGCCGAGACGCGGCGAACCATGGCCGCCCAAGAAGAGATCCGTCTGCTCGAGCTAGTCTCGATCAACAGTCTCCCCATAGTAGACATAGCAATTGGGCAGTTATGCTTCGGTAGGTGAACGCAGAGACCAGCCTCAGGACCGAGCAGAGCGGCACTTGCAGTCGCCGTGCTTCGTATAGTACAGCCGTGGTGAGAACCATGGACGCTGCCCTGAGCCTGAGAAGCGTAGCCATCCATTCCGGGCGCCAGCCCGAGTGCATGAGTATGCAAGCACCCGGCCGTCAAGGCTTCTACGATACGCCACAAACACGGGCTTTGATTGGGAAAGGTCCGGCTTTGACGAGAGAAAGACGCCAGAGACGGGACACAGCAGGCCAGACCAGGTATGAGGCGGTGGAGGGACAGCAGCCAGCCACTTGGATCGAAGTGCCTGATTCCTGGGCATTTTGTCTCTGATACGAAGTCGAAGTGGGTGGTCAAGACCTGCGGTCACGGCGCAGGAGAAAATCCGCGGCGAGAACCATTCTGCGTCTGATGACGATCGATATTGACGCAGCGACTGACGGCCTAGCCCATGCTTAATTCGGGACTTTTCTTTTGCCAGGTGCAGCGTTAGGTCGGAAAGTCCTCAGGGAGCATAATCGCCGAGAGATCAAGGCACCGACCAACCAGAGGCGGAATAAGCATCCGAGGCTACCTTGAACGGTTCAAGCTTTTCGGCCCTGTGAGCACCTCCAGCGCTTCGACAACCGGGTGGCTTTAAACCCTGACGCCATACGCAGGCATTGCCTGACGTTCAAGTCTGAGTAGGGCGGAGGATGATCGACGGCCCCCTGTCAGATGCCCAGGCCATGTTTCAGGCCCTGACGAGGCTAGTCATCCTTACACAACGACACGTGAGGCCGAAGAAGGTTTCATCTCCACGTACGGCGGATGCGGCATAACGGTTAGGGAACAGCAACACACCTGGCTCTCTGGAGCCGAGAGTCAACGGCTCTTTGGCATAGGAGTTGGGAGCTCTGACCAGGCCAGGGCTATGCCGGATGCTCGTGTGGAACTGGCCAAAGGGAACGGGTGATCGATCTTAAGATCAGAAGTTCCGAGGGGGCGTTGATGATTGCGTAGCTTGGGGGCGGGCCAATGATATTCTCATCTACCCGAAGTGAGAGGGAGGGGGCGGCGTAGGCGCTTTTCATGCTCCATCGTAGCGAGGACGGAGTGATGAGCATGCCCAGAATTGGAAGCGGCAGGAGCTCGCAGACTCGCAGCCTGCAAGCTCTCGTGTTTCTCCAGTATAAGCCCATCAAAGCCATCTGATGTTGGTGTCGGTTCCCGCTCGACTACCAAGCCTTGGGCGGGTGGGCGTGCAAGATCCATACGTCAACCCCGAGGGCGTTGTTGTCACGCTTCCCATCCGCACAGGGCGCGTACCTTGAAAGGCATATCGTGACATGCATTGCTTTGTCGCCTGAATCACTTAACCATGGCAGGCTGGCGGCGCAAACAAACGAAAACATGGCGAATAAAATCCAAGTTCGTCCTTGAGTCGGATCGGGCCGTCAATGGGAGGCATCTATCAGACCGACGGCTGTAGCCCACAGTGTAGATGTTGTGGCTAGATGGGAGTGGTGAAACTGGAACCGTTGAGACCGCTGCAGCAAGCGTCAAGCGCGTGAGTTCGCAACAGTAAAGCTGGGGATTTTGGACCGTTCGGCGTGATTCCAGTCAGATCTTTGTACTATGTGACATGTGACTGGGTTTCCAGGTCTCAAGTCGAGCAACCATCCTCCTGTTATGCCTTGCTGATTGAGGCTGGACTGGGCGCGATCCTGCTGCAGCGAGGAAGAGGTGATACAAGAAGCAAGGCCGTACTGTGGGTGTTTCGAAGTAGAAGCAGAGCAGAAGCAGCACGGCGGCGGTGAAAGCAGCAGCTCAGTGCCTAGCAAGCAGGGAAGCAAGCAAACAAGCATGCCAGTGGTGCACTGGGCTACAGGAGGGTGCTGCGCCAGTCGTCCAGGATTCATCTCTGACCAGGCTGCCGGCAGCAGGACCGTGAGTGCTCTCGTAGATGGACAAGGGTGGTTGAATTCCTAAGAGATGCAGGCTGGGCAAATCAGCAAGGATGGCCGATCCTTGCTGCACATCTCACCCAGGAGGTTATGTTGATGTTGAGCATGGTCCCAGCTTTCTGGGCGACCCCATCTTTCACGCGGGTGCCGTCCGAATAGAACATTGTCGATGTCAGAATCTCCATCCATTGACTGATCAATTCTCGTAGGAGCAAAGTCAAAACCGCCCAGGATGCGAATGCAGACGGGAAAAGGCCGCGGATGGGCCGCGGACGGGCCCGTGATAGAAAGTAGGCAGCCTGTTGATAATGGGCGTTGTGGGCGCGTCATATCCTACTCTGGGGTCTAGATGCGAGTGGATGATGGTGTTGTTGGAAGCGAAGAGAGTCGTCACGCACGGGCAGTCCCTCACCGGTCAACACATGGCTCCTGCCTCTTGATCTTCGGAGGCGGCTCTTGGCGAATGTTTTCGACTCGTGATTGGTCAGATCACCCAAACAAAGGACCCACCGTTCAGCGCTGCCAAGAGCCTGTCAGAGGGGAACGGTGTGGGTTTGTTCGGCCCCAGCTTGCACTAGCTCAGCGTCAGTGCGCTCTTGGTGGGGACCCCGGGCAGGAGCCATGATGAATCCAATCCAGGCTGAGGAAGTTGCTCCTAAGACCAACTTCCATCCATCGAGCCAACATTGGAACTAGGGAGCTTCCATCTCATGTGCCATCATCAGCGCTAAACCAGGCACCAAAAGCTTCACTCTTGAAATAACATGACTTTGAGTTTTTCTTTGCTCCACACCGGATGATTTCAGTCTTGGCGTCTTGGGGTAGAGCCTTCACTTTACCCAACGGAATCCCTTCTGGATATGCATCCCTCCTCCGCCTTGACCAGAATCGCACGGGCTTGATCGAAGATCAAATACGCTACCTTGACCTCTCATATCTGTGGCGTGGATGAAGTCGTAAGGCACGTAAGCACAGCTTAGCCAAGTCAGGCAACTGCATCTCTGGAAGCTTAGCCTGCCGTCATGATTGAGACTGGCTTCGAAGACCCCCCTCGCAGGCATCTCATGAGCTGTATATTCACGCCCATGATCCCCGATTCAATTGACTCCTTCAGCTGCTTGGATGGCCCGGCATAACAGCTGTCAACAGGGCACTTGACAACGGCTGGTCAACACAAGCACAGTATTGTTATCACGGCGTCCAAGTCCAGCACAGACATGAGGCCTTGTTGCCTTCCTGCAGTGCGAAAATGACCAGTCTTCTCTGTTGACTGACCAAGGTGAGGGGCATGCAGACACAAATAGACCGTGCGTTATGGCTGACATGGAAACTGCCTCTCTAGGGATGGGGCTTATGCCTTAGGCCTGTTGACCCTTTCCCCTGAAGCTCAAGATTCGGGCATTGTAAGTACTTCTGCAGAGCATCGCATCTCGACCGTCCTTGGACCAGTGTGCCATCCAACGGCAAGCCGGGGAGTCAGCCGTGGACACTCCATCATTACTCAGTTTCCTATTGCCCGAACGCCATTGCAATGGGTCCTACCTTGACTCCAAGACAGGTGGACCTCCAATCATCAAGACCTGTGGTCTGAGTGGCACATTCTTCCCAACCTGGAAGTCAAATGCATGAGATCGTTCTCAAGGTCACACTACGCTTGACGGATTTCCTCCTCCGACGGCGTTAAACCAAATGCAACATGAAGATCAATCAGAAATCCAGGCTTGATACAAGTGTCTCACTTCAAATCAATTATTGCAGCATGCCCGGTTTACCCCGGATGCGAAATGACTGGCGCAGACTGCTTCATGCTTAGAAACACTCGGGAGCGGAGACAACGCCATTCAACTTCATCTAATCTCGGCGGACAGTTGGTTGAGATGTGACTGGGCCTTCAAGATAGGCTATGAGGCCAGCAGAAGTGCATTTGAGCTCTGGCAATTATCCGGGACACCTTCATTTCAAGACATGTCGCCTGTAGGGGGGCCAAGCCTGCCTCAGCTCAGCATGTCCCTATCTCGAGTCCCGTTAGACTTCAGAATGGGAGTGTTCATGAAAAGACGCAGATGACAGCACAACTTCGGCTATCTTAACTGTCGCGACAGGGGATACACCGATTCCCAACTCCCACCCCTATTTGGAAGATGCTTGAGGACAACAGTACCTATCATGAGTCCTCTGCACTCATGAGGCCTTCGGTTGAAACTACACGGACATCCAACATCCGTTGGGGGTTGAGCTTGAAGGTCTAGACCCTGGGCATGTACCCAGGTAGACAGCCATCCCGACACTCCCTGTGCGACCCAGAAGGAGGAGGATGATGGCTCCCTCTGGACCACCCTGCTGGGAGTGCTTACAACAACCTATGCAGGTCTTTTGACACCAATCTACCGAGCGATATTTGTTGGCCTCAAGCATACCCGGAGAAATCGCTAGAGGGCTCCATGGTTGCTCAGCTGTCCCCTTGACCTCAAATCGGGCCTGCATTAGAGCCATTTGCCGGATTTGTTCGCTTCTACTTTCCTGATAAAGCTCTTGTCAAACCAAACTACCCAAGCTAGCTTTGATGCCGGAAACAAGCTGCGGCAAGGAGGCTTTGGCCAAGGGGCCATGACTGCTGTGCCCGCCCTTCTTTGACGGGTACTTGCCTCTGCGCGCGACAGGGTCTCTAAACAAGCCTGGCGTGACTGAGGCATCATTCCCTATTCAACTGATATCGCAATAGGATGGGGAAGTGATACGTGGCGAACGCCTGGGAGCACAAGTTAAAGCTGAATTGGTAACCAATGAGCCACGCCCAAGCAAGCAGGGCGGCGTATTGGCGCCGCAAATACCCCCTCGAGCATGAGATGGATGTGTTGTCGATTGCTATCCTGATTGCCATGCTCCCTTTGAAACAACACGGACCAGGGTGGTATGGCATGGACGGGCTCATGACCCTCTGCTGCATCCTGAGATGAGTCGTCACAGATCTTGTTGCCTTGATTTAGGAGACAAGCTTGTCCTTGGATTTGAACTGGCTATGCGAGTATTCTCGAGCCTTGAGAGGCACATGGCCGCAAAGGCTGAAGGCACCAAGCCACCACCTCGAATAGAACTCATCATGCCGACTTAGCCAAGAACAATGCGGGCATTGACCACCAAGCTTCGGCGCCACCCAGCGGTTGTCCGCCATAGATGGCCGGAAGGATAATTTGTACGACCCCCCAGCTTCGATGGATGAAACCAGGTACGCAGGCGCCCGTGGTTCATGAACCCTTGCCGACGGGCAAGGCTTTTCCTGCCCGGGACGATCGAGAAAGCAACTTCATTGCCACTTGATCCCAGCCACGGGTCACTTACACGCAAAGATTCTTAGAATCGAGACTCCAAAGTTGATGGAACGTAGCAGAAGACCAGCAGCTATTTCCGGATATCCATGACTGGCCTGAGATGTCGGTCCCCGAAGCAATCGGGAGGATTTACCAATAGCAACTAGCCATCTCATGCCCGCCTATCCAACTCTCCTATGGCAAGGGACCTAGATTGCAGGGTTGGGTGCATGCTGATTTCAGAACTGGATGCTCTAATTCTGGGCGCATGCAGGTTTCCGAGCAGTCCATGTCATATATCCTTGCAAGTCCTCAGACACAGCCGTCACTCATCAACACACTCTATGAGCCCGTCAGGATATGGCTGGTCGAAAAGAGCATGAATGCTTTAAAAGCGGGATTTGGTGAGTGTGCACGACATGATGCTCTTCAAAGCATGGAATCGCGATCCGACATGTAGGGGGTTTCTCTCCAAGGTTCCAGAGACTGTTACCTACGCAACTGATGACCATCACCCGGTGTTTTCTCGATCCTCGGTGTACACCGGTTTGGTATATGGACGAGTATGCATGCACGTCATTGCTGGGGGCCAGTTGACGCATGAAGGCTGCATTTGGGCCGCGAGACGACAGCGAGGCGAGGTGAAGCGAGGCGAAGCGAGGAGGCCATGGCGGTTGCGGTTGGCCTTGAGGGCGTATCGGCAAGAGATTGAGTCGGCTGTGCTATTTTCTTAGACATGATCTGACCATGCTCTACGCTGGATCCGTCAAGATGTCAACAATTGCCGCGTATGATGAACAACAATGGATGGATCTGGATATCTGCAGTCACATCTCACAGCCTTCCCTCTACGCCTATCCCCGACCAGGACTCCATGCCCAGACAGACTGTCTGCCAGGGGTTTGGGGGCTCTGTCGGTAGTGGCGTTAGCGCCTACTGGGGGTGTGAGACCACTAAGCCCAGCCTGGAGTCACCCTGCCGTCATGGCTTCTCTCCAGTGAGACGAAGCTGATTAGGGCGGCGGCAGGAGAGCTGGAAATAGATGGCTTGGATCAGGATGACTCTTTACGCTGATGACTCTTGCCTAGGATCCATCTCATCATCGTCATCCCTCAGTTCAACTCCACTATCTCCCACGCGACAAACAGACGCTGGGCGTCAGCTTGACTCATCGAGGTTGATACACGATCCTAGACAAATACCTCTACGTTGCACCTCGATTTCCAGAGGTTCTTTCTACCCTCACTCCTCTCGGCTCGCCTGCCACTACCCACCGGAGAGAGGCAGCTTCTTCCCCGGGCATGCCGAAGAAAAGAAACCACATCAGGTCCTTCAAGCCAACTCCAGCGGCTTTTCCGACAACCTCTTCATCTGGCAGCTCTGGTAAGCTCATCCATCCATCCATCCATCCAGTCCCCTTTCCCCCTTGGCTTCTCGCCACACGCACCGCACGGCACCGCACACGCCCCTCCTGTGCTCGCCCGATCCCCCGGCCACCTCTCGGCTTGCTTCCTTTCGAACCCCTCCCCAGATACCTCAGGACCGCGTGGCAGCCAGAGTCTCACAAGCTGTGCTCAGCAGACAAGCCCTCTCGAAGCGTCAACGAGCTCCTAGCAAACCTACGTCGTACCTCGACTGGCCCCTCCGCCGCCGGTGCCGCCGCCTCCCCGTCAGCCCTGCCTGCAACAGCTCCGAGCGTGCCCCCCGCCATCAGAGAGATCCTCCAGATCCCCGAGACGCCAGCCCCTGCTCCCCGACACATCACTCGACAGAGATTCGACGGCCATGGCAGAAGGCTCCCTGCTGGTCCTCCTCCGCCGGGGAGCTGGGTCTCCCGCGGCCACGCGGATCCCTCTGCTGAGGCCCTCTCGAGCTCCTCGCGGTTGAGCCAGAGGGGCCTGCACGATACCTGCCTGCCGGGGACCTACCTCCCTTCCCGTGGGAGTATGATAGATATCGTTTTGCGGAAGCTCGCATGCGACTGGAGCTTCCACCGAGTCTACAATCAGTACCATCTGTACTTTGTGCCCAACCATCTCAAGTCAGCCCTGATCCGTTATGTCGGAATTGCGAGCGAGGACGGCTTGTCCATCAGTGATCTCAAGATCATTCTACTGCCGCCGCCGGATACCTTTGACGAGGATGAGTTGGATGAGCTGGCTACTTCAAACCTCGAGGTCAACTATCTTGATCTATCGGGGTCCATTGGCCGTTCGATGAGATTAAAGGATATCAGTGACTTGCTGTTTCCCGTGAAGGAGCAGGAACCCGCGTCAGAGCTTCAGGAGTCCTGGGACGCAGCCGAGGCGATCCCCAGCCCTCCTCGGACTTTGCTGCCCAACCTCACCCACCTGTCGCTCGCCTTGCATCCTCATCATGCCTCGTCTGCATCCTGGAGGCAGCTCATTTCGCTGTCCTCCAAGTTCACGACGCTCACCCACCTTAGCCTCGCGTACTGGCCCGAACCGTGCTTTACGCCACGGGCTCGCATGTCGACGGTGGCCACTCCCCAGGGGGGCCAGATTCCCTACGGCGGCACGAATCTGTACTCCCATTCCCTCGATCATGACTGGAGCGAGGCGTTGCTCGTATTGCGCATGTTTAGCAGGAATCTATACGCGCTCGAGTTTCTGGACCTCACCGGTTGCTCCCCCTGGTTCAAGGCCCTGTGTGCTGAATCTGGCCATGACTTTGTCAATTGGGCCGACAGCTGGGGCAAGATCACTGAGCTCCGGCTCTACACGGGATGGACCCCTGGTCCGGATGCCTTGCCTTCTGAGCAAGCGAGCTTCAGGGAATCTATCGAGATGGCTAAGAGCGTGGCGAAACATGTTCGAACAATGAGAGCTGGCAAGGGGCGGTTTATTGCTGTAGAGCATGACTATCTAGACACATAGAAGACAAATCTGAAATACAATTACATCAGTATGTACATTATCCGATGCTCTACGTGGATCAGCCCCGAGAGTTGGTCTTGACTTAGCACTGTCTTGAAGGTGCTGCTTGATGCCAGAAGGTCCCCTTGCTTGTCTTGATAGCGTAGTCTTTCTCAGCGTTTCTGCCCATGACCTGACGCTTTTTGGCTAAGGGGTAGTTGCAGCATGTCGATGTCAATGCTGGAAGCTACCATACGATGCTGTCAAATCACTCGTTGAAGTAGGCCTCCTGCCCATTCCCTAAGCCAGTTCTTCCCATCCCGCCCAGCAGATGTTCCATATCTTGAGCAAAGTCCTTAATTCAGGCTACCTATCCAACCGAAGTTTTGATCGACGTTTGAAGCCAATTGAGTTTCGCTAAATGAGCCATGCTATGTGGTAGATACACCCGTTACACTTGCCTCCTCATCCGCTCGCAGTTGGAGAGCAAAGCCATCGTCGGCGGAACCAGTTTATGCCATAGCAGTGTTTTGTGATAAAGCACAAGAACTGATGAACGTTGATACGGTTTTGAATAAATGTGCGTATATCATCGCCTCGGATTGAGAGAAGCAATCTTGGGAGGAGGTTGTAAAGACAGACAGGAGAGCTGGATGAGAGCACCCATCACCATGAGTAGCCATCATAGCATGTCTATGTTTATGATAATTTTGATTAAATACATTAATTGCTAAGACATATCCACCTGTTTAAATTGAATTTGGAACTAGTAACAGTTGTGATAACTTCAACCGTTCCAGCATCTTGCGTGAATCTAGGGTATGTGCTAAACAAAGCAACACAATGCCTACGATTCACACTGGCGGCGCCTTGCTGTGATTAATCTATGGTGAATTACTGTAAGAAGTCTGAGAATTTTGGTGTTTCTTTTCAATCGATCCCGCAGCACAATCGTTGTGAACTAATGGCTTATGTTGGACGTGGTTGTGATCATCTTTCTAGAGTCGTGCTACGCTCGCTGACTGAACGTACTTCACAGATCACGAAAGAGGTAACTTAATCATTTTTCCGTCCCTCTTAAAGGCCTAGCAATTAGGTAGAGAACTCTCTAATAGCCCATCGGAACGGCGTGACTACGCAACAACGTCTCGGAGGAGCTCCGGCCGTAATACCAGGCGAGTGGAGCCCGGGGCCGGCGATCGGGGTCCCTTGAATGCGGAGCTTTGCTCCACCTTTCAAGAACGACAAGTACGGAGTTCAAGAAGGAGGTTGGAGTGAATGTGGAATAGTGAGTATGTGAAGAGTCAAGATTAAGAGTTATGTAAATGGGGGGATGCTTTAGTGCGGTACTGAGACGGGAATGGGCACTCTGTAGAAGACTGAGGGTGAAAGGATACGGTAGGGTTAGCGAGCAACCATGACAACATAAGGAGACAGTTAATTGTTCGATTTGACTTTTAAGCATCACCCCCTTTGGGAATCTATTATTAAAGGGAACTCTCTCAACTTACCTAGGTAGGTAGGTAGTTAACTAGTCCTTCTGTTGGTGACTTGCCAAGGAATTGGCCGAGGCAAGCGTACATCTCGTTGTGACAAAAGTTATGAGTCAATCAAGCCATTGTGCATATAAAAACAACCAAATCGACATTTTACATCCAATTCCACATGCTGATCTCTCTCTAACCCCTAGAATATGGCCCGTGTGGAGGTTGATTTGCGAGTCACTCGGTGTGAGTCACTGCATTTATTGTGCGACAAGATGGCGGCATTTTTCAGTTGAGCCGGCAGTGGCGCCAGAAGAAGAGACGGGTTTTTGAAAGAAGTGTGGCTGATGGGAATCGAACAATTTGTTTACCCGCCACATCCGACTCGAGACTTTGAATGATTGAAGAATCTACTTAAACAGCAGCAATAGAATGTCATTTTAATGAGAGCCTGGTCTTTCAGGACCTTAATCATCAAGGCAAGAGCATCTCGCAATTGCCACTTCTCCAAATTGTTTTATTTCCGACTTTATTCCCCTTCTATCTTGCGCCTCCTCTACTTCTAATTCAACATCTTCAACATGACGTCGATGGCCTCGGAATCCGTAGCTACCATTCTCTGCAACTCCAAGCAGACGCGGTTCCAAATCACCAACTACCGTGAGGTACGGCACTTCTACCTTCCAATTCTTGATTTAAATGCTAAAATTTTCAGCTCGACATTGAAGGTGTCGCCATCACTGTCACCTCTGGTGAGAAGCCCGTTGGCAAGGGTAAAGGCAAGGCCAGAGGTGAAGGCGTCGAGATCCTTGCTGGCGCAAAGCTGCGACTGAAGGAGGGTCAGCGGTATGCCCTTGTAGGTCGGAATGGAACGGGAAAATCCAGTAAGATGGGCAAACTGGAATCAATATTGTATTGTTGAGGACTAACACTTCTGTGTGAAGCCTTGCTCAAGGCAATTGCCGAAAAGCTCATCCCCGGTATACCTGAGGAGACCCGAATTGCTATCCTTCAACAGACGAAACTTGTGGATGAGAAACCCAAGGACACGCCAGAAGCTGGCGATGAAGGCCTATCCGTTCTCGAGCAGGTTATCGAGAAGGCAACGGCCAAGCAGGCCGTCGAACAGGACATCAAAGGTAATATTGACTTCAAATCTTCAAGATAAACAAAACTCATTTCAGGTGCTTTTAGATCTCTCCGAGGGTGTAAACGCCCCTGACCCATTTGCCCCTGTTCGTGCCCTTAGACGGCTCAAACACGAGAAGCACCAGCAGCGCCTCTTCCGCCTCGATAAAGATGCTCGACTTCGCAGTGGTGCCCGTGGCATGCAGGCTCGCAAAGCTTTGACAGCTTACGAAAAGGTCGTCGCCGAGTCAAACACTTTGTACGTGTCCCTGGAAAGTTGAGGCTCTCCATTTGTCTCTAACGCACCCATAGGCTAGACCAGTCGAACGACGACATTTCGCCAGAGGTTCTCCAAGCTGAAACGCAGGAGGCTGTCGACATGCTCGCTGATCTTCAAATCCAAGTTGATCCAGCTCGAGTTTCAGAGACTGAGTCACAGGCCAAAAAGATACTCACTGGTTTGGGTTTTAGCGATGCCCTCATGGAGAAGCCAATCTCGAGTCTCTCGGGCGGCTGGCACATGAGAGCTGCTCTGGCAACTGCTCTAGTCCAGGAAACTGATATACTCATACTAGATGAGCCCACCAACTTCCTCGACTTGCTTGGAATCATGTGGCTTCAGCGCTATCTTCAAAGCCTTGAGGAGTCTGACCAAGCCCCGACTCTCATCCTCGTCTCCCACGATCGAGACTTCATCTCGCTATGCACTGATTTACTCATACTCAAGGACAAACAGCTCACCTACTTTCATGGAGACTTGCCCACCTATGAAGCATCACAGTCTGAGCGCAAACAATGGCTCACCAAGATGAAGGACGCCCAGGACAAGCAAAAGGCCCACATCGAAAAGTCCATCGCCGCCAACATCAAAGCCGGCAAGGCAAACGATGATACCAACAAGCTCCGCCAGGCAAAGTCGCGACAGAAGAAGCTCGACGATCGTTGGGGATTGCAGGTCAGTGCCAAAGGCGGTCGCTTCAAACTCAACAGAGACCTTGTTGGTTATCACTTGACGGCTCGCGAGGAGATTGATATCCCACCTGAGGACCGGCCTGTGGTGGTTTATCTTCCAGAACCCCCTGATCTGCGTTTCCCTGGTGCTTTGATATCTCTTGAGAAAGTCGCTTTCCGATACTCAGCCAAGACGCCTCTTGTGGTTCAAGACGTTACCCTTTCTGTTGGTATGGGTGATCGTATCGGTGTTCTTGGCTTGAACGGTGCAGGAAAGTCGACACTCATCAAGCTCCTAGTCGGGGAAACGCAACCAACATCTGGAACTGTGACGACACATCCTCGATTGAAGCTTGGATACTACTCACAGCATGCCGTTGATGCACTACAAGCCCTCGGCCGTTCAGAGCCTACCCTAACCGCCCTCGCTCTTCTCACTCGAGAAGTTGACGGTGAACTCACCGAGGGAGATCTTCGCGGCCTTCTGGGCCAACTCGGCCTCCCTGGTCGCATCGCTTCTGATGTACCCATCAGCAAGCTCTCTGGAGGACAAGTAGTCCGCTGTGAACTTGCGCGCCTTTTCTGGCGTCGACCACACTGTCTAGTGCTTGATGAGGTGACTACTCATCTTGACTACGAGACAGTGACAGCTCTGCGGGAGGCGTTGAGGGATTGGGAAGGTGCTGTAATCCTAGTGAGTCACGACCGATGGTTCATGCGCGGTGCGGTTGAGGGTGCGATGGAGGATGAAGAAGACGAGGAAGATGAAGATGACGAAGAGGAGAGCTTGAGAAGGCGGGTAGTATATCGGTTGAAGGGAGGCAAGATGAGCAAGCTGGAGAACGGAGTGGAAGAGTTTGAGAGGCTCATGGAGAAGAGGGTCAAGAAGCTTCTCTAACGGTGCAATTGATGTGCCAATACAGAGTTTGCAAGGAATCGTGGCAACCTATCTCAGTAGTTACTAGCAGCTACCAGAAGCTATCATAGTCCCGAGGACCTCTGTCCCTCCCAGAGATGAGTGTCAGCCAAAACTCTAACAATGATGTGATCCAGCATCTTGACGCTCATCTGCCCGCCCTTGGGAATTTCCACAATTGTTCCGTCAATGCAAACCTTGCGCCACCTCTCATCATCCTCAAGAACAGTAATCTTGACCTCGTCTATTTCATCATAGCCAACACGCTCACCATCATCCCACTTCATATCAACATGGCTTCCCTCCTCATACGCCTTCAACATGACATTCATGGTGCGCTCGCCGCCGATGGAACCAAAGTGGACAAGCCTAAGTCGCGAATCCAGGGGTCGAGTCGCGGGAGAGATTGTGAACTTGCGCTCGAGGTTCGACACGAGGGCCGTGAGAACGTAGGCGTGCTTGTCGCGGGGGATGACCTCAAAGGCAGTGGAACCACGACGGCGGATAGACACCTCTGCGGCGTACGCGTGAGACTCACGTAGGAGCTCCTGAGCGACCATGCCGAAGCGCTTGTCACCGTGGACGCGGTGTTCAGGGGTATCGCTCTCATAGACGATGCTCGCATGAAAGCCGTAGCTGGCAACGATGGCCCCCTGGAGGTGCGACACTGATGTCTCCTGCTTCTGCAGCTGGGACGGGTCGACGGCGGCAGAAGGTGACTTGACGGATTTGTCGGCGAATGTGACGATGCGGGATCCAGGAGAGAAGGATGCCCGGAAGACGGGGAGGTCATGGGCTACTCCTCGGAAAAGAGTTCGTAGACCATGGATGAGCGGTATTGGGCCTGGGTCAGAGTATAGAGGCTTGTGAGTCGAATGGAAAAGCGCATTCCCCGTTCCTAGAGGCAGCAAGGCAATCACAGGGGGGACTTCGGGCGGTTCATCTCCATCAGAGCCATTCAGGAGGTCCACGACACCGCCATCACCGCTGAGAAGCACGACAGTCCTCCCACTAGACCGCCCACCATCAGGAGCCCACAGTTGCCGTGAGAATTCCCGAACAGTCTCTGGGTTCTCTGTGACGGTGACTCTGTAGTGCGACTTGGATGAATCGACCGTCAAACCGTCGGTGCGTTCCTTGTGCCTAGCAACCAAGTCCCACAGGGGCTGCAGTACGTCCTGCCAGACCGTCAGAGCCAGCCCCGTGCCGGACTTTGTCGAGACGATGATGTCGACATGGTTTGTGATTCCAGACCTGCTGGTGACGCCGTGTTGGAGATGGGGAGGCAGTCCAGTGACCATGAGGTCGAGGAGCTCAGAGGGGATCTGCGTGGTCCTCAGGATCTCAAGTCGAAAAGGATGGTCCTTGTTTTCGACATCTTGTTTGAGAAAACAGAGCAAAAAGTCGAGACCGGTGCCGAGTTTGCCTGCCATGAAGACAAACAAGAGCTCATGGCGAGGAGCCTGCTCGGAAACTTCGGCCCGAGTCCATGTCAGATTGTCACCGACGATCGAGACATTGTCGACGATTACAATCTCATTGGAGAGATCAGTGGACGGTTGTTTGGAGCCCATTGTGCCGAGGTAAGGTTCAAGGGATGCAAACAAGACGATGTGAGAAAAAAAAAGAAGGAGGGTCTCGTTAAAAGGTGGAAATGAAACAAGAAAGGCTGCGGTGTCTTTAATACTAGGTAGCTAGCAGTGCGATTTGTCGACACAGGTGATATTGGTGTCTCTTTCTGCGGATAATGTGAGCTATCTAACCAATCGCGAGAGTTAAGGAATGCGACAGGACGCCATCAAAGTCGCACGACGCGGCGATGGGCGATATCTGGCAAGACTGAGCGAGGGGGCAGTCGAGGGAAGGTTTCGAGAAGCGTGCGATGGATGAGTTTGAGGGTTATACCAAGAAATGCATCTTGGCCTCCTCTCGGCGGTTTTGGTGGGGCTAGCGGCTTTGCTGACGAACATTGAATATCCAATGTCCATAATCGCCGACGCTTGCGCAATCCGTTTGCCTTATTACAGGCCTCGCTCGTCTCGTCTCATCTGCCCGCCCGCCCGTTGTCGCTTATGATAGCCATCATGGAGAGCAATCAGATCCAAGGTATCCCGTCTAGTTGCACAGTATCACCGGCTGCTTGCCTTGCTCAGAGGTCCCCAATTTTCTCGCGGGTTCATCTGATATCGCACATACTTTTGCTCTCTTGGCCTGCGCGCAAGACGAGCCAGGTTCTCATCAAAGACGAGAGTCTTGCGCAACTCCATCTCGCTTGGGGCATCTTCATCTTTCCCGTTTGTCGCCGTCGCTGTCGCATCCGCAGGCTTTGTCTCGGCGATGACTGAAGATGGAGCCGACTGTTCCACACCCTCCATTTCCGACCCGTTTTCTGCAGTCTCAGTCTCGGTCTTGTCCTGCCCAACAATGCCAGCATCACTCAGAATCTTCCAAGCAGCCGAGTTCTTCTTGATATTGGCTTCCTTGATGGGCGACTTTTGCCGGATCCACTCGGTCATGATCCACCAGATGGTCGACCATGGAGCATCTGTTTTGATGCTACCTGGTCGGCAGTGACTCCGTGCAGTACGATATCCTAGGTGAATCAGTGCGCCTCGGACCATGTCCTCGCTCGGGGTTGAGCAGCTGACCACATTAGCCAAGCGACTTGGGATGACAAAGAAGGGATACAGGTCGCGTGTGGCGAGCTGAGCGTCCTTGGGGTCCACGGGCTCCTTGACTTCGGGACCGGGCAGATATTCTTCAAGCGCCGTTCGGAGCATGCCCTCGAGTCTCGGCATCGTGCCATACACGGAGCGATCGGCGCCAGGAATCTGGTCAAGTAGCCTCTGGATAAACTCCTGAGAGTGAATGTGTCCACCGTACATGGGACCGTTGATGTGCATCCTGGTACCGCAGTGTTGACAGTGTTGATCTGCGGTTGGTCCCTGTACCATGCTATGCTTGTAAAATGCGCCAGTACCCTTCTTGTTGGGAGCAGGCTTGCTCTTCATCATCGGTTGAGTTTCCCAAGCACCACAACCTTGGTCACAGCTGTAGACCAACATGGTCTTTGCTGCTAGGAACTTGACGGCTTGCGGAGACTTTGTCACCTTGATAAAGAACTTGGTATAGAAGTCGATGGAGAGAGAAAGGAGAGGTTCGATGGAAAGTCCGTACCGAGCTGCCGAGGTAGCAACTGCGTTCAGAACAAGTCGCAGACCAGCTTCATGTGAGTGCAATCCCTTGATCGGGATGCCTCCATACAGAGCAAATGTCTTTTCGCAATAGCTATGTCCTGCCCACACTGCACTATCCGTGCAAGTAATGCAGAGAAGACCTCCATCATCCCTCACTGACTGCACAGCAGCATCAAAGAAAGGCGCAGCGGTGCCATAAGGGTCGAGATCGATAACGTCAAACTTGTTGGCTCTGCCAGGGTTGCCAGTCCTGTCTCTATTGGATAGGTCATCGGCAATCCCCCGATACATGAGACCAAGAGCATCGCCCTGTGTGACAGAAATCTTGTCCTCGAGTCCATTGTGCTTGACATTCATCTTGATCGTCTCTGCGGCCGAATCAGACAAGTCGTTGGCCTTTACAGAGGTCACGAATGGTAGCTCGTGAGCATATCGAAGCGCGCGTAGTCCTGACGCCGACAGTGCGTCGAGAATTCGGAACTGAGCCTTGTATGGCTTTGGCTGTTGAGATTTCTCAGCTTCCTCAGCCTTGGGGCCCTCCTCGGTCGCTTGCGCATCCTTTGGTGGGGGGTTCGAGGTGGACTCGGTAGGCTTTTGCTCGTCATCGTCGCGCTTTCGCTTCTTGCCCTGCTTGTTCATCCTCGACTCGAACTGCTCCTTTCTCTTCTCAAGAGACATCTCTCCATAGGTCTTGATCGCGAGAACCGAGAGATCACGGTTGTACTGCTGGATCGGGTTATAAAAGACCTGCTGCACCTCGCCGCGATCTTCACCAATTTTGGCGCCCTGAGGAACGAGGATGGTCGCCTTTCCCTCCGTTACGGTTCTGTACTCCTTGCCATCGAGGCTCACAACCTCTGTGTCGACTTTGTTGTCCGCCATGTTGCTCGTGGTTGTGGAAAACAAGCGTTGCGCAGGTGTTTTGTCGCAAAGAATTTGTTGGCCGCGATTCGGGTTGGGAAGAGTAGTGCGCAGATGGAGGAGGAGGAATGGGTTCCTTGGTCCAAGTCCCGCACTGGTGCGAAGAACTGGCCGTAGTATCCGAGCACTTCGAAGCATGCAAAAGTGTTGCTTCAAGAGAATTTGCATGGCTCTAGAGTAGAGCTTCTCGTGGTGGAAGCTGAAAAAATGGAGATTCTGCCACTTGCAGGACGACAATGGCAGGCGGTGAGCGCGAACACCCACATAGAAGTCTGGTGGCTGAAGAAACCTCGTTCTTGAGTGCTTCATTGGCTTCCTATTGGATGTTATACATGTCATGGGGTGAAATGACATTTATTAACGAGAATTCATCAATTATGAATTTAATTTGGTCTTGCCATTTATGCTGCATAGAAATGTCCTCCGAGCGAGGAATTGCGTAGTAACCGCCATTTAGAGAATGAAGGTCTAGATCAGCATCCTAGAGCATAGCGTCAGGCTAACAATCCTTCCTTATAATCGCTTACAGAGTCTATAAGATCAGGATGAGGTCGAGTGCCCTCGAGTGCCTGGACAACTTAATCGAGTGCTCTTTCTGTGTACTAATCTCGATAGCTGCTCGCGAGGTAGGTGCGAATCTTGTGTTCAAGGGAAGAGCGTACCAGTCATCAAGATGGAGTCCTCGTCAACTCCCGAGGTGCCATCACACAACTTCTCCATCTTGTGCTGGGTAGTCATCAAAACCTCAAGCATCAAATCATCTGCTCTTCTCTAATCTCATCGCCATCGACACTCTTTTTCTCTCTATTCCTTTCATCCTGTGAGTTACAAGAAGAGCTGATCTCCCTGCGAGACCGGATCTCTAATACAGTCAACAGCCTCGTTCAATGAGCAACAACACCTCTAATTTCCATTCACTTGGTCAAGATTGCAATATCAATACCATTCCAATGTCGGATCATTCTAGTTCCAGCAAAAACGGCGGTCCGCCAGAACTCCCACCCCTGCCTCTTGACTCTTCCCGCCAGCCTCCTGCATCTAACGAACAAGGCAATGGGCGTGCCTACTTGAAGACATCCCGCGAACAAGACCAGACTCAAGTTCCCCGCCACAGATTTCTGACGGCGAACGAGTGGATGATTCTCGCCCGCGGAGTTGGTGCAATTCGGGATGCAGAAGAGAATGCACTCGTGGTTCCGACCAGCTGGTGGTGGCCAGCCAAGGGTCTCCCTCCAGGACTATACGCAGATGTCATTCGTCGCAGGTCTGTTTCTTTTTACTTCTTTCACCTCGCCAGCATCGTCCGCTGGGGCCTCTTAGTTGTGCAGCTTTTTCTCGGCGCCAGTCTCACTGCGCTTGGTGCCTTTAGTTTCGCCAATGGTACATCTATCACTGTTCTTGGCGCAGCAAACACCATAATTGCAGGACTGTTGGCTCTCTTGCACAACAGCGGACTTCCGGATCGATACCGTTATGACATGGCCGAGTTTGAAGAGGTGGAGGACCACATCAAAGAAATTCTCACGACAAGATTAGTGCGCGCTGATCTGACGCTTGATCAAGTTCTTGCACAGTGCTACGACCTCTTCCACGACGCAAAGACAACCGTTGAGGCCAATATGCCGGCGACGTACACTCCAAGCCAGGCCACCCCAGTCAGAAGAGGTAGCGTCTCATCGGTGACACCTGGGACGGTCACACCACCAAAGCCGACTAAAGCTAGCTCTGAAGACGACCAGAGTCCGGCGACGCGACCTGCCACTGGCAAATGATGCAAGGATTGAGAGGGTATGCGCTCTTTTTCAGGGTCGAAGTGAGATGGGTTCCCAAAATCGACTTAATTCGCAATGGCACTTGTACCTGCGTTAGCTTACTTTTGACAAGTACCATGTTATCCAGGCTGTCTACATCAAAGAAGGGAATTGCGATGTATCATTGGAATCAAAAGATCTGCAACTTTGATACATGCAGGCTCCACGCGTTCTTCAAGATTTGACGTCAACTGGTGATGGCATGTTGAATGCGGCCAACGGTCTTGATAGGGAAAAGTGATCGGCTGGCTTCCACGCCATGAACCCTGTCACAGTTTAATTGCCTGCCCTGGATTTCCCCTCTCGAGACGACATGACACGACCAGGGTGCGCAGGGTCATGTCACGCCTAGAAACTGGGGCGCTTAGTTTCATGATGGCCTCGAAGGATGGCCAACCCCCACTGCACCCTATCTACACTAAACAAGGGGACGATGGACCTTGAACAATGACTGTGCCGCATGGGGAAATTCGTTGCAACTGTTGATTATCTAGTGTTAATTTGCTTTAAATGGCTCGATTCGCCTTTTCTCGCGTGCGACTTTTTGTTCCCCCCGTCTTAGAAGTCGTTCATTACTTTGCTTTGCACCACCATGCCTCTGTTGTAGTCGTTGGACGACAACCATCCAGATTCTACCCACCCAAGTCACTCCTTTTTTTACTGGATAGGTAATCAGATCGTCTTTTGGCGGTTTGATTTCTCTTCATTTTTGAACCATGATTATGCTTTCTGGCTTCCCGTCTTTACCTCCAAGAGTTGTTCAACTGGTGTTATTGGCCGTCTTTGGCCTTCTCTTCATTCATACGCGATGGCTATCACAGTCTCGAGAGGACAGAATCGGCCTCAACCATCGTGAAATCGCCATCAACGGCCCCGTACCAGAAGAGCAATACTTGGGCCGGCTGACACGACAGATCGGTCTCTCGAATTACACATCATGGACCGCATGGAAAATACGAGCTTCAGAGCAGGACTCTGAGTGGACGTCACTTACGAACATTGACGCAGACTTTCATTCAAACCAACCTAGAGTTGTCGACGTGCGCGAACCTGTCCGCCGAGACTTGGTTGCGGACCAAGAGCTCACCATCCCCGTCCCTGGAGGTCCTCGCCCTGGACAGGTCGACGCTTCGGATTTCTTGTTCGCCGTCTCGACTAGTTTTGAGCGCGTCGCTAGAGATGACTACGCCGTGGTCAAGGACTGGGCGCGTTGGATGACGGGAGGAAATCAACACGGAAATGGAGCGAGCTTTGTGCTTATGCTTGATCAGGCCGATAGCCTGCAAGTCAAAGAGCTCAACAACGTCCTACATAACTTCGGTATCGACGCCCATGTCACCTCGTCTACAAATCCAATGTCGGCGGCGAGGAGATACTTTAGCATGATTGATGCTCTCAAAGGATTCGGGGCTAAGCTTACGCAAAATGGTCAGAGGAAGAAGTGGTACGGCATTCTCGACGAGGAGATCTTCCTGCCCAACTTGTCGTATCTCCAAGAACGACTTTTCGCCTTCAACTCTGATAAGGAGCTCTACATTGGACTTCCGAGCGAGAGGGGAGATTGGGCTATCGGAGAGGGATTCATGACTACCTACGGAGGTGGTGCCGTCTTTCTTACACGACCTGCTATATCACGCATCCCACAGCTGCCTTGCTTCGGCGACGCTGTCGATAACCCGGCAGACAAGAAGCGATGGGATGGTGTTCTCCAAGAATGCTTGACGCAGCATACGAGAATGAGGATGCATATCCTTCCGAGTTTCTACTCGCCTAGCCACAACGACGAGTATACAGCCCACATCGACAGCTACGAGACAGGCGTTCAGCCCCTGGCGCTGCACGACTACGAAGAGAGACACCACCTAACTCCCAGCCTGGCACACCTTGTTACCGATGTCTGTGGTGAGGCATGTTTCCTGCAGCGCTACCGCTTTCGTGACAACTGGGTACTCGTCAACGGCTACACCATCACCGAGTACCCAGATGGCATGAACCTAGCAGACATGCCACTGTCCATGGTAGGAAGATCAGCCGAAGCGAGACGAAAGTCTGTCATCGGCCCAGTCAAATTAGACGAAGACCCAACAGATCGAAAGATGCTATTCTGGACTGGAAGACGCAACGTCTGGAGACTGATGGACTCGGCAATGACCAAGGAAGGAGACGTATGGCAGGCGTACGTCAAGAGGGGCGCAGTTGAGGATGCGACGTCGCGCAAGAGGTCCGTGGAGGATGTGACAGACTCGGTGATTGTGCTGATCTGGGAATCGGCTGCTTCTTCTGCGTCATGAGTCAAAGGAAAGGAAAGGAATTTCTTACGTTGAATGTGTATCATGTTTATGGCGGGTTAGTTTGTGTCTTTCAAAGCAAGAGAATGATATCCTACGATTTTCAAAGTGTCACAATGGGGATGTAGTAGCTTGTATGAAGCCAGCACCGGCATAAGAAATGAACATGCACTTAAGAATAATGATTGATAAGTGTAGAATCTAAGAAAAAATGGTATTGTTGACTCTCTATGGTCCTAAGGATGGTATAGTTGACTCGAAAAGTTCCCTGAATAGCCCAGCTATCTCTTGGTCTTTCCTCACCTAGCTCTTCATGCTCCCTCATTTGTATAGAAGTGAAGCTCCAGCTTTAACCCTGCTAGGCTACCTGTACTCCATTCATAAAGATGCTTCTGCCTCAACCGTCTCTCCGACTCGCGGAGCAACTCCTTGAGTGTCTCAGACATTTGGATTTGCCACTCAGCTTCAGATCCTGGGGGGATCTCACTCTCAAAGGGCTTGACCCAAAATTGACCATCTGGCAAATGGGCAATGGCACAGATGAAATGATCGGCAGGCGCTGGAGTAGTCAAGACGATCTCGTGAATCAGACATTCGACAACTTCAGCTAGCTCACACATACTGCAGAGCTCTGCGATCTTTCCGTCTTCTGGGAGGGTTGGTAGGACAGTACATAACTGGCTCGAGTAATTAGGTACGGGGATGCCCAAGCAGGCATGGGAACATTCTGCGTGCTGGAGCTTGGCTCGACATGTAGGACAATTGGGAACGTGCCCCTCCTTCTTCTCACACTTCTTGAGGTACTTGGCGATGCAATTGTCCCCAAAGATGTGTCCACAGGCCAAGACAGATGCCCTGTGGTCCCGTTGGGGGTCGACATTACTATATGGAGGCCCGCCAACTGTTGTCGGCTCGAAGCAGATTTGGCACGATATGTTGAGCCTACCAAAGTTGTTACTGTCTTGCTTCAGCTTCTTCTTTAGTGATGGCCAAAAGCTATCGCCTACCTTGCTAGATTCGTGGGACATGATGGATACCACGAAGGGCTTTGCTAGGAAGATGAGACGTATTTAGTCAACGTTGTTAGTCAAGATGAAGAAATGTCCAAAAACTGGCACAAAGGTGAGTCTCGAGGCTTGCAGGTGTCAAGACTACTTTCGGTAGAAAGTGTAAGAGTCGGCAGGTGCCGAAGTGTCTGTATGAGCAGGTGTGATGGGGAAGGAGAAAAGTCAGGGGTAAACTGAAGAGTCAAGGTCTATATATAAAGAAAAATGGAAAGCCTTTTCTTTATCTGTGAATTTGCAGGTCCATCTACTTATGTGACTTGATGGGTCTTATTCTCGAGTTATTCATCTTTGTTCAGCTTCCTTTAAAAACGTTCAGTGTCCCAGCACATGACTGGAACTTAAGGACATACGTATCACATCTTAATCTGTATAGTAAATGGGTTGATATTAATACACATATGGAAGTTGTACTATCTTTTTCATGTGTCCTTGTCTTCAATACCTCACATGCTTTGACTTACCCACCTGAACACGCGTCGTTCTTTTACGAGTCTTTGATCTCGTCCAGCCTGCGACGCACCGCAGTCAGTTCGATGGGACCTCTGTACTCGAAAAAGTGAATCTTGAAGTCACCCTCTCCTATAGACGGGCTAGGGCAGTAGTAGAGAGTGGCCAGGCTAGACTCTATGTTTCGGCAATGCTCGCGCATGGTAGCCGGTATTTCTATCTCGACACATTCACGCTCATCTTTTTCAAAAACCCCAAAGATCCTGTTTTTGATCTGGATCCGATAGGCGAGCTTGAACGATTCCAGATCCTTAAGCATGTTCCATTCGAATGCGCTGGTGAGGAGCGTCAGGCTCTGCAGCAAATCGTCGGATGTGCATGCGTAGCATTTGGGCTTCAGTCCTAGACCCTCAGGTGCAGTGCGGTTGCAAACGCTAACGTCTTCATCCTTCTCGGGAAATGGCCAGCCCATAAAAAAGCATCCGCACACTGGGTGAAAGGACGGCTTGCATGTGTTGAGGGGGCATCCAAAAGGAATACCTTGAGTGTTTTGGTACATGAGATGGTCGGTCAAGCAACTAAGGCCGATTAGGTGGCCGCATAGAAGGATCATTGGTCTATGGTCACACCCGTTTTTGTCCTTGACATGCTCGTTCTCCTTGATTGACATGGGAGACCTGCACATCATGCATTCTAGGTTCAGCCGATCCCACCCTGAGGGGTCTTCCTCAAGAACCTTCCGAAGGGATGGCCAGTAAGACTCGTTGATCTGGTTCTCCTCGGGAGGCATAGGGGCGCTCTCACACGTCTCGTCTGAATTCATGTTGGAATGTGTAGGTGTACGTTTCCAATGAGTAGAAGTTCCCTCTATGTGTGTTGTGGTTGGTGTGTGAAAGCACGTTGATTATGCTCGAGTTCAGGAGGTCAAATTGTTGTCTTCTTATACATGGTCAAAATATCAAGCCTTTGTGACATCTGGGTCAAAGTCGAGACCAGGGATGCTCTGTCGTTCAGAATTTTGGCTCGCTGAGTTCACAGAACAGTTCTAATCACAGAAACGGAATAACAATATGAGCAACTGATGAACAGTTGGCTTGAACAAAGGTTATCGCCATAAAGACCATGAGAGCCCCGTTCTGAGCTGAGAATTGTTCACTCCGTACAAATGATATAAATGATCTTATTGTTGCTGTGCGAATCGGGGTATGGACTGGAGACGGCAGTTTCATTGTCCCTTGTTGCAGGAGGCCACCTCGTGCCGGGGGCATACCTAGAGGTACAGCAACTACTCAAGTAGGTAAACCATATTATCGATCTCATAACTTGATAACCCAAAGTATGCATCACTCCTATAATTATCAGTTCCGGAAAAAAGAAGTTGGAGTTCGGCATTTTCGTTTTAGGTGCAGCCAAGCTCTGGGCATATACTTCAAAGTTCATTACTAAGCATCTCTGATATATCTCGGTAGGCTTTATTCCAAGAGATTTGTTCTAATTAATTTAGTCATATGCGCCTCAAAGTGGAGCGTACCTAAGCTGTGTATAGTAGACCAACTAATCACCATTACTCTTGAAGGAGATACTCAGTGAATATGTCTCATCTAATTATGACATATCTTTAGACCAAAAGACCTTCCGTTATAGATAAACTCCTAGCTTATACTTCCTATACCATAGTGATAGCTGCCGAGTAAGACAATAAGCTGCTTGCTCATAACCATTTCGGCTAATTCAACCTCCTTAACCTATAGTCTAAGTGATGATGGAGTATAACAGATCAGGCTTCAAATTTTACATGTCCACTGGCTAAATCAAAGAGATTGGAAAGGTATTCTTGTATATAATAATGCTCTCTTTCCAAGGATCAGTCTTTATTTGCCTGTCGGCATATGCACGATCGATGTTGGAGACAGGACCTGAGTCTCATCCTCTACAATGGCATCCTATCCTGATTTGGCCTTGAACGTGACTGCGCCACGAGACCTTGGCCGTTTATTCTAGCTGGGTAACTCAAATTGGATGTCTCCATGGTGTTCCGCGTATAAGCCCCTGGGACCTCGCTTGGTTTGCATTCTGCTCCTATCTTTTAGTGGGCTGCATTGCTACCCCAGTCTGTTGAAGGATTCGGCGACTTGGCGACTAATTTATCCAGCCAGGTTGACAGCCTGAACCAGCTAAGCTTTACCGTCTGTTATTGTTCTAGAACTCTTAGCAAGGGAGCCTTAACAGAGTTTCAGCCCGGCTAGACGTGCATCCTTCGGGGGAGTAGCATAGAGGGAATCACAGTCAGTGACCAGGTCTGATTGATACTCACTATTGGGAGCGTTGCCATTTTAACTAATAAGAACATTCTTGCCGGGGCTTCACAGCCACCTATAGGCGCCGTTTCTGGGCAGTGATATCTTGACATGGTACCAACAGTGCCTCACTGTATTGTCAGGCACGAATGTTATCATCTACAAAACTTCGATATGTCATCATGTCAGAGATGGGATAATAGGACTCATCAGACTCGTTCATTGCGTTCCAGTCCTTTCAAAAGCTCCCCCTTTCATCCTGGACGCCATCAGCCCAACTCTACCACATCTCAATATGCGAATGGCTCTACTCATTACCTCTGCCGTTCTCGGCTTCTTCCCATCTTGCCTCTCAGCAATGGAAATAAGAGGTCTCCCATCCGACTACAGGGTCGGAACCCCAGGCATTGTCCACAACGATGGAAACGTCACCAAGCGCGGCGACACCCCCAAGTACTGTTGGGTATCAACTATCGGAAAGGGCACCTACTGGTACGTCCCATATTTCGCCGGAGACGAAAACATCGCCTGCATCATGGGTATGCAGCACTATACGGGTTTGTGGTGCCCTGAGGAGAAGTGGTGGCCAAGCGAATACATCGACGATATCATCGCCGCGGGCCAAGAGCAGATCACCAAGGACGGCGGCGGCAAGAGATCCTACAAGAGCGTATTTGAAGCGAAATGGGAGGGATAGACGAATGCCATCCCCAGTCGTGCACCGATGTAGGTCATTTTGGATGCCTACTTTCGATTCACGCTGCCCAACTGCGATGCAGCGCCTTTGGCTTGTAGTCACTAGAATCGTCATTACTACTACAACTTTAAGGGAGAGGTGAGTAGTTCTTTGTGTCACCAATGAATAGAGTACGCTAACAATAACAACGAAGTCTATCGGTATCGTTCACAAGGATGGCGATTGTGGTGGTTTCCTAGGTATTGGAGGCGATACCCTCGCAGATTGCCCAGGAAAAGACCATTGCAAGAAATAGGTGGTCAAAGAATGCACCAGAGTCGAAATGCAAGTGTACCATGTAACGATAGACGATGGATTTGACAGCGATGATCATAATTGAAACGATTAAACGTGCCACATTTCCCTGCTTGGAGCGTGTCCTTGATTGTCATATCGACCCATGTTGTTTGGAGATTGTTGAGTGGTAGATGGTCCATGTGCCCGGCCCCAGCCGAGAGTGCTGATCAATTCGAAACGAGGGAGCGAGATACAAAGACGAGGATACTAATCAAAGTTATACAAAGGATGAACAAACAAAAGAACAAAAGAAGTAAGCCGCGTAACGCTCGTGGCGGCAAGCCTTTGGTATGAATGTTTCTATTCTAATCCAATTCTTAGGCGCCCAAAGACTTCAACGGCGCTTCACCAACAAGCGCTCAAAATACGCGGTAACCAACCAAGATACGACGCACACGAAAATTCCAGGCACAGGGGCCTGTTTCATCGCTGGAGGGTGGCCAATGAAGCCTCTGATGTCATACGGCCTCCCTTACAGCGTTGCATCGCACGGCGTGCCCAGTTTTTGCTGCCTCCCACTCTCAGGGCCTTCCTCGGTGGGGGAGTTGCCCCGTCGGCCAGCGCAGCCAGTTCGGTGGGGACAGCATCACAGCCATAACAATCCGCCAATCAGATACTGTACTTTCCCCAAATTGGTATGGACGGTTCCACAATGGACTCCAAGAGGGCAGGGGTCTCCAATCATGACGCGACCGAAGGCGGCAGGCCAAACACCAATATCTTGGAAACCAAACCCTCTAATCGCCTACTCCTGTCTCTTTCTCTTGACTCTTTTCTCTTCTCATGACCTCTTTTGAGACCCTTTATCGTTTAATTTGTTTCTGTTAGTTGTTCACGTTGCTGGCTGTGATAGCCTTTCATTTGCAACAAAACCTCTGATTATCTGCAGAATCTATTACAACACACATTGGGGAACATACTTTCGGCTCCCTCCCCTGCTGGGGCACAATAACCTCTCCTCCACGTTTCACCTCCATCAAATCTCTCCTTCTCATCCAACATGTCTTCCACAGCGACAGACACCGCGGACTCGGTGACCGACACGGCGTCGGCCACCGGGACCGATTCGATTGTCAGCTCCCTCGCAAGCTCCATTGCTAGCACGATAGCTTCCTCCGCCCTGTCGGCCTCAGAGACCCTCAGTGGCTCAGAAACTCTCTCAACAGGAGCTACCAAGACATCTTCAGGAAGCATAGATAGCACTCCATCGCAAACCAGTGCCGCGGACAAAGACAAGGGCATCGGCATCGTCAGCTTCCTTACTGCGGTGGCTGTTGCCATGGTAGTCTTTGCAGTTCAGATCTTGCTATTCTTATTCCTGCGTAACAAGCTGGCCAGAATTTTGTAAGTTTTGGACTCCATGTACCCAATGCGACTCTCTAACCTTGTTGTAGCAAGCCAAAGACATATCTAGTGCCCGAACGCGAACGAACCGAACCACCTCCACGAACGGTAGTAGGCATGCTCAAAACCCTATGGCACTACAGCGATCGCGAAGTCATTGAAAAGTGTGGTCTTGACGCCTACTTCTTCCTTCGCTACCTCAAGACACTCCTCATAATCTTCATCCCTATCTGTGGCATTGTCATGCCCATTCTGATTCCCATCAACTACGTCGGTGGAAGGGGCAAGAACATTGACATCAAAGACGACGACGCCAGCAGAAACGAAACGGTACCGACGGGCCTAGACACACTTGCGTGGGGAAATGTTAGTAGTAGGAATACGAGCAGATACGGCGCCCACTTGCTTATGGCCATTCTCGTCGTCATCTGGGTGTGCTGGGTCTTCTTCTTCGAGCTTCGAGTCTACATCAAAGTGCGTCAAGATTATCTCACCAGTGCTGAGCACCGACTCAGGGCTTCCGCCACCACGGTTCTTGTCAACTCTATCCCTGGAAAGTGGCTCAGTGAAGAGGCTCTGATGGGCCTTTTCGATGTCTTCCCCGGAGGCATTCGAAATGTCTGGATTAACCGAGATTTGTCGACGCTGCTGGACAAGGTTAAGGACCGGAATAAGATTCACCTCATGCTCGAGCAGGCCGAAACGGATCTCATCAAGGCCGCGAAGAAAGCACAGTTGAAACAAAAACAATCACAGGAAAAGAAAGAACGCAAGGAGATGAAACTTGGGGCAATGAGCAAGAAAGAAAAGGCCGAGCGTAACGCGCGAGAGGATGCTGAAGCTCAGAGAGTTGCCATGAGCGCTGAAGGCATGAATGCTGGAGACAAGCACGACGTTCCTCACACCATCGACGCCGGAGTGCGTGAATCTCGATACGAGATTCTCAACCAAGCATCGGCAAACAGCACCGAAGAGGAAGACAAGGCCTCATCGAAGGGCTTTAAGGTTCCCCTCCTGGGTGATCCCCTCGCAAAGGTTGGTCACGGCATCATGGGCGTTGTTTCTAAGGCCGGCAACAACGTGGAAGATACTTTGGAGACAACTAATGGCTTCATGGGTCTGAACCAAACCAATGATAACCGAGCCCCCTCTCGGAGCTCTGATCGATATCGAGTTCGCCCTTCGGTTGATGAGGATGACAACCGTATCTCGGCCTCGGAGACGCTCCGCCAGAACAACAACAACTCCCGAAACACTTACAGAGCGTCGGTCGAAAGCACGGCTGAGATCAACCCAAAGCGTTCACGCGAGCCTATTGGCCTCGGAGGAAATACTGTACGGAAGCTCGAGAACCCAGAGGACATCTATACCACCAAGGATTCCAAGTGGTGGCAGTTCTGGAAGCCTCCTCCTGGTGCCTACACGTCCCCTGTCCCCCAGGGAGCTGCAGCTGCGGCATACAAGCAACTAAGGGAGGACAACAAGAAAACTCTCTGGCAGAACATCAAGTACTCGCTCCCATTCGTCAAGCCTGAGGTCGAAGAGGAACCCATCGAGTATCCCTTGGCATACAACCCTGATTACACCGAGGAACAAGACCAGCCTGCGGTATGGGAGAAATATCTTAAGAAGAAGAATCGCCCATCGCACCGTCTTCCCCTATTTGGCGTCAATTGGCTCTTTGGAGTGCCTTTCGTCACCAAAAAGGTCGACACGATCTATTGGTGCCGAGAGGAGCTTGCTCGTCTCAACTTGGAGATCGAGGAAGATCAGAAACATCCCGAACGGTTCCCCCTGATGAACTCGGCCTTTATCCAGTTCAATCACCAGGTTGCCGCTCACATGGCTTGCCAGAGCGTCATCCACCATGTTCCCAAGCAGATGGCCCCGAGGATGAACGAGATTTCTCCCAAGGACGTTGTCTGGGACAACATGGCTTTCACTTGGTGGCAGGAGTGGATCCGATCGGCCATGGTTTTCGTTCTTGTTGCCGCCATGGTCTTCCTGTGGGCAATCCCTGTTGCTTGGACGGCGGCCTTGAGTCAACTGGACCAGCTCATTCAGGACAATGAGTGGCTTCATTTTCTCAAGGACAACCCGACTGTACACAACATCGCCAAGGCTGTGGCTGGTGTCTTGCCCGCTGTGGTGCTCGGTCTGCTGCTCTTCCTCATCCCCATCATCCTCGACTTTCTGGCCAGTTTCAAGGGGGCCAAGACTGGATCGCAAAAGGTCGAGTTTGTCCAGGTCTTTTACTTTGTCTTCCTGTTCATCCAGGTGTTCCTCATCGTTTCCATCGCATCTTTCTTTGCGGCATCTTTCGACGAGCTGGTGAACAACGTGAAGCAGTTACAAACTGCTAAGGCTGTCCTCGATCTTCTCGCGACGAACCTACCCAGCGCTTCCAACTACTTCTTCTCATACATGATCTTGCAGGCCATGTCGACAAGTTCTGGAACTCTCCTCCAGATTGGAACGCTGGTCATGTGGTATGTCATTGCAAAAATCCTCGACAGCACTGCACGTAACAAGTGGTCACGAAACACCAAGCTCAACCAGGTCAAATGGGGCGCTTTCTTCCCCATCTACACCAACTTTGCCTGTATCGCGCTGATTTACTGCGTGATTGCGCCTCTCATTTCCATCTTTGCTATCATCACATTTGGGCTCTTGTGGTTTGCCCAGCGATACGCGATGCTCTACGTCACACGGTTTGAGCATGATACCGGCGGTGTCTTGTATCCTCGTGCTATCAACCAGACTTTTACCGGCATCTACTTCATGGAGCTCTGCATCGCGGGTCTGTTCTTTATCGCCAAGGATGAGAAGAACAAATCTGCATGCACCGCCCACGGAGTTGTCATGATTGTTGTCCTCATCCTTACTATTCTCTACCAGGTGCTCCTCAACTACTCTTTCTCGCCTCTTTTCCGATACCTGCCAATTACATTCGAGGACGAGGCAGTGCTGCGTGATGAAGCGTTTCAGAGAGCTCAAGATCGCCGACTCGGTCTTCTTGAGGAGGATGAGCTACCAGAGGAGACTGAAGATGAGCAGGAAAAGACACACAAGCCAGAAACATCTCAAGACATTGAGATGCGCAAGTTCGGTAGCATCCGTCGCCCAGTGAAGCAGGTCGGCACTTGGGCCAGGGACGGAGGACATCAGATTCGCAAGCTGGCAACAGGGGGCAAGTCGAAGGACAAGAATAAGAGGGCCTCGGAATACCGGCGACAGCATCGGCAGAAGGATATCGAGGCCCAGCGAGCTATTGGAGAGGCGCTTTTCGGAGGAATTCACGACGAAATCGAGGATCTCACTCCAGATGAGAGAGATGCCCTCGTTCGACACGCGTTCCAACACGAGGCACTTCGAGCACGCCGGCCTACCGTGTGGCTCCCTCGTGATGATTTGGGCGTCAGCGATGATGAGATTCGACGAACACAAGAATACAGCGAAAACATCTGGATCAGCAACGAGGGCACAGCTCTCGACAGCAAGGTCCGCGTCGTCTACGGCCGGGCACCACCCGACTTTTCAGAGGTGGACCTGATCAATCTGTAAAACAAAAGACAAAGAAAAGACAAGACGAGGAGGAAATGTACAATGATTTTTACGGCTGTTCTTTTGCGCGGCGTCTCTGGAAGAAGAAGGTTTTCTGTGGCTCGGAGCAGCATCGCAAAGCACCTTGCAGGCAAGATGCAGTTTCACTGACAGAATGAATGGCAACAAATACCCTGGCTCTGGAAGGGGGCATTTTGGTCTCGATAGAAAAACAAGCAATGGAGCTGGGGAGAGATTTCGATATTTTGCTTATTAGACTTTATGAATACACGTATAACCACGATGTTGAATCGTACCATTGCCATATCGCTCGCTGTCCTCCTATTGAGATCCGAGATACCTCGCCATTCGAGATATGAAACTGATCTATGAACCTTGCAGGACGGCCTTGGACGCTCTGTCTGAGACTAAAATCATCATAATCATCATAGTTTTTGAAAATCACAGTCCAAGACTTGATGCAGCCCAGTCAATGAGCTCTAGCATCCTGTGATGAGGAACTGGTTAGATGAGACTCTCACGGCAGCAAAAGGTGTCATGAATTTGGCATCTCGGGCCGTCCCGACGCCTCATTATGCCTGCACTAGCCCAAGGGGAAGATCTGAGGGGCACAGAAAGAGTTTTTAGCCGGTTTAACGCGTACAAAGTGAAAAGGAGACCCTAGCTACCTCCGACTTGGGAAAGAAATGCCAGGTGAATCCCATCACCTAAGTTGGTCATGCTATAGTAGCGAACCTGGGGATCCCCTGACAGTCTTAGTCTCTAGTGTTTCCCATTACCGTCACGTGACAAGAAAGGCGTAATTGGTTTAGTGGTAAAATTCTCCGTTGCCATTCGAGCAGCGTCGGGGAGCCCTGGGTTCGATTCCCAGATTACGCATTGATTTTTGCATTTTTTTGCGCATCCCCCGAACTAGGAGACTGATTTGTATCTTTTTGGAACATTGTAGGGGCCTGGGTTTCCTTGATGGATGTTGTAGTGGGTTCATGTGCCCAAGACCATCTGTTCTTCGTTTGGAGTTATCACGTGCAGCTCTCAACCATACTCCACGCCCAGTGACCCAACTCACATCAATCATGACAGCAGCCAAATCAATGCAGCTTAGAGTAGAATTTTAATGTTATTACAGAGAATGAATCTTTATACCGCTATCTACAACTTTTATAATAGCCATGTTAGGCTGTGTATGTCTGTATCCAAGTCTAATGACGCAGCACAAGTAAAAAAAAAAAAAAAACGCCCCCTCCAAAGCGGCTCAGCAAACCGGCATGTCGTAACGGTCTGGGTCTCTCTCGACGCGCATGTCAAGGTGCCGCGTGCAAGTCTCCCTGGCGCTGGCCTTGGTCAAGCAAGTCCCATTTCAACGCCGATCCAATGAAGCCTTCCATTATCCTTCTCCTTTTGATGCTCATGGCATATTGAGAGTCATGTCGTCTATAGTCCACGCTTTCGTTGTTCATCTGCCCTCGTCTCTTCAAGCTCCTTGCGTATCAGGTCGTTAAACTCGTCAGGGTTGTCCAGGTATAGGTGGTGACCAGCCTTGGAAATCAGGTGCACCTTTGTCGTACCGTTCTCATTACGCTTCTCCTCTTCTGTTCCATGGAGCAGTGCCTTGAGTCTTCTCTCATTGAGCTTCTCCTGTGCTGCTAGACCACCAGCCACATCCATCCAGTCATTTTCACCGTACATGAAAACGATAGGGAGGCCTGTTTCCCTCTTCGGCGCGGCGCCGTCGGGTTGGGGAATCAGTTGTCGGCCAACCTCCTGGATACGGTTGATGACGGGACGACGAGCGTATGCGCCAGGGGCGAGGATGTATGCCAGCGCATACTCGCCGCTACCCTTTTGCTTAAAGATAGAGAATGAGTAGTCGTGGAGAGCCTGAGACTCGAGCTGCGGGAGATGGTTGAATCTCCGATAACTCCAGCCCGAGACGAATCGGGGACCAAGAGGCCCGCTCATACGAACAATGCTGAAGGGCGAAATGTTCTGGTCCCAAAGCCAGACGAACCAGCCAGGAAGAGGGCGTCTCAAAACATTAGAGGCAGGCTTGTGCTTGGAGAGCGTACCGGCATGCTCGGTAGTACTCTGCTGGTCCTCGGTAAACTCGTTCGCAATCGACGAAGAGTTGGGGTCAGGCATGTCGGCGTTGACAGCGTAAGGGTCCTCCGGTACACCGACCGGCGAGGCCAGAATAAGCTTCTTGAGGCGCCCAGGATACTTGATGGCGTAGGAAACAGCAAGATAGCCACCAAGAGAATGGCCTAGCAGGGTGAACTGCTCCAGCTTCCTGGCCTTTCGCCATTCCTCCAGTGCGTCAACAAACCAGCTCTCAGCTTCAAGAACCTGGTCCTCCTTCTTCTTGGCGTGAATCTTGAATGGCGGTCGAGTCGAGTTACCCATACCGAGCATGTCCAGCGCATACAGCTTCAGTCCCCTCATGCGAGAAAGGGGCTCAAAGTTCTTGTAAAAGAAGCCGAGACCGGCTCCATAGCCGTGGATCATGACAAGAGCATCTTCCGTCTCCTCTCCGACCCGTTCGACCGTGACTTCGTTGAGGGCGCGATTTTTGCCCGACAGGTGGACCATTGTCCGTCTCCATACTCGAGTGCCATACGGATCGGGGCGGTCGGGGGTATCGATATTTGTAATGCTGTCGTTGGCCTCCTTCAGGTGAGGCATGAGCTTCAAAAGGTTGCGCTCAACGGCCTGAGGGGCAAGACTCGTCCACTAAACATTTTGTTAGTACTATTCCCACTGCGCTCCGATATTGCGCCGACTTAGACTTACCCATTGGTAGGCAGCGTCCTTGTAACCAAGGGGGAACAGAAAAGCAGAAGAAGGCTTGAGTTCAGGCTGATGTTTGAATTCCTCAGGGGCATCAGCGGCCCGAGGGGGTCGCACAGCACCGTCTGCGGTAGACATCTTGTAAGAAGAAGCGGGTAGCGAAGCGGCGAGAGTGAGACGCGATAGTTGCAACGCCGCGAAAGTCGGTTGAATCTTGAGCATGGGCGACAAAGCCGGGGCCCTGGCCTCTTTATGAAGCCCCAGGCAGGAAAAGCGACAAAAAAGGGAGCTCCAATCAATTGATGACGCCTCGACCGTGACGCAAGTCGAGAACCGGAGTTAACGCAGAAATCGGCTTTTGGATGGTCCCGATGCCGATGCCCGGCGGCTGTGTTAATGGTTAATGGGATGAAGTCCGCTGCGGAATGGATGAGACGGGGATACCCATTGCCAAGTCCGCAGCAATGGATTGTAAGCAGATTGTAAGATGAGGCAGAGAAAAGAGTGTAAAAGGGCTCGCCCCCGAGGTTATGGAGTTGTTGAGCCAAGTAAAAAATAGTAGTGAACGTCCAGGAGCCTTGTTAGTGGGAACCTGGAAGACGGGAGGCGGGATATATCGGTTTCTGCCGCTCTTGCCTTGGCCTTGCCTTGTACTGGGTACCGGCTGCACCAACGATGTTTCCCCAACGTGTTGGGAGAATCCACTGCAATTGGCGCTCGGATCACCCTAGCCCAAGAGGTACCCCATACAAGTACCGACAGGCCGAGCTTGGGGCTTTCAAGTTCTTCAAGGCCTTCCATCTGCCCTGTGGGCACTCACTGCAGAGCCAGAGGCACTAACCTAGAGGGGAGCTCCCTGTTCTTTTTGGCTTGTGATGACGATGGACCATCCACCGAGAAACGTTCCACCACCCGCCACGTTCCCCAGAAAAAGTCACCAGTAAAACTAACATCAACCACCACCACCACAACCAACTCTTACATCGCCCACGTTTTGCGCTACCTTGAGCCGTCAGCGGCTCCAAGTCCGATTAATCACCCTCGAAGCGACGAATCCTGTTCTTCCTTCCCGTCGCTTATCGGACCCGAACTTGACCGCCCATCGATCCCCCTCCCTTCGACTCGCAACCTGGCTCCTCTGCAGTGCATGGCCTCGTGCTCTCCCTAATCGGCTGCTCCTCAGCCTCTTGGGACCGACTCGGCCGACTAGACCTCTGGACATCCCAATTGCGACATGGCCGACGACGTCGATTCCATCGTCAAGGGCGCCTCGGCTCCTAGCCAGGGCGTCAAGGAGGTTGCTGGCTCAAATTCTTTGGGCAAGCAGGGCGACCCTCTTATCCATACTCCGAGTTCGCCGTCCATGATTTACCTGAACCTGTTGATTCTCGAGGCTTCGCTACGTGCCCAGTTTCTTGAGCTGCGCGCCAGGAAGCGTCACCATACCTTCTTCCTTGCGCTTCTGACAATCTGGATCGCCATGTTTGGATATGCTCTCTTCTTTGCCCCCCGAGAAGACGGTAGGGGCGTCGGTGGCTCCATCTACTGGGCCGTAGAGGGTGCCGAGAAGGTGTGTTTTATGGGTGGCATCATCACCGCGATTCTTGTGTGGGCAACTGGGATCTGGGAGCGCGGCATCAGGTGGCCGCGACGCTGGTTTGCCGTCTCCAACAGAGGACTGCGCGGCTTTAACTGCAAGCTCGTCATAATACGGCGACCGTGGTGGGCTGAGGCGCTCTCGACTCTTGGTTTTTTCTTGACTTATGGCCTCTTTTCGCATACCGCCAGCTCATCCTACCGATACGTCGAGCCTAGCCTCCTGCGCGAGGTCGAAAGGGAGCTTCAGATCTCGAACGATAACCATCCTACGTTGATACTTCCCCACGAAGATGAGGAGCGGGGTGGCCATGAAGAGGACCTCGCGCCAGGTGGCGACTATGTCAAACTGCTACTCCTTGCCAAGCCCTTCTCAGCTACCTTTAGAGAGAACTGGGAGCTTTACCGAACCGAGTATTGGGAGAAGGAGAATGAGCGGCGTGCATTGCTGCGTGAAAAGGTCAAGGAACGGGATCACCAGCTAGCAAGGCAGCAATATGGGTGGTTATGGTGGCTCCCGTGGCGACAGCCTCAGCTCCGACGACAGGACCCTGAGAAGGCGGCTCACCACCCGCGCCATCCCGTAACCGAAAAGGAACGTAGGCGCCGGGGGAGCAGTGTCCGTCGTGCCTCGACCAGCTCCACCAGGAGCCAGACGCCGACTCTGGATGGTGAAGATCTCCAGGTCAGCCGTCGTTCTAGTAGTGGCTCGATTTCTGGACGCCGGAAGAGGCTCTCGACAAGCTCCAAGCCAAAGCGTCCCGGAAGCGACTCACGATCCGTCACTCCGGATTTCCCATCGCCCTTGGCTCGAGAGAGCAGCGCAACGCATACTCCAGATTTAGTACCAGAAGGCGGAAGGGAGCTGCGAAGCTCGGGGTCGAGATCGACTGTTGGTTCGAGAGAGAGCGCGATAGTTGAGGGACGCGAATAAGTAGGACAAAGGGTTCTAATAACTAGCAAATGATATGTTTACGACTACTCTACGCATGTATGGCATTCGAATATCTGATGGGGAGTTTCTATGGTGAAGTCTCAGAAGTGCGTCACGGCCACCCTATCAATCTCCCTTGACTCCTGGTCACTGAGAGGTGTTGCCCCTAGGGCAATGAGTGCTTCAGCTGTATATGATTTCCACCGCTTGGTTAGGATAGTCACTAGCGAGTGACGAGATCCTGGGTAGAAATCACTGGGGGCGATGTAATTGATATCAGCGCCGAGGTCAAGCAGCGGTTGCATAGAAGCAGCCGAGGCGTCGTTATTTATGCCCAGGTATCGGGCCGCCCAGAGCAACGGTGGGTATCCATCAGCGTCTGGGTCGTTTGGTCCTGCGTGTCCTCCCTCTATGATCATCCTGATGGCCTCCACGTTTCCGTTTATGACGGCGACATGCAGCGCCGTGGTGCCGCAGGGCCGTTTACTGGCCGTCTCGCGGATCTCTATCGAGGCGCCGCGACGGAGGAGCAGCTCGGTCACTTCGTTCTGCCGGCAATGAACGGCTGCAATGAGAGGCGAGAACGAGACGGGAGGCGGCAACTCGAATATTCCACGGTCTTGGAAATCGATATTGTAGGAATCTATCCCGATCCCAAGGCCTAGGTCTCGCTGCGTCAAAGACTGAGCATCGATATCGGCACCGTGGTCCAGCAAGAACTCGACAGCATCGACTTGTCCATGCTCCGCAGCAACATGTAACGGCGTCCAGTACCATCCGGTCACGGCATCCGTCTGGGGATCAAAGTCGCCCGATGTGTCGTATACCCTGTGCGTCCACTCCTCAGCAGCGACGACGCGGACCGTCATGTAATCGGCGATGTGCTTCAGAGTTCCGAGACGGCCATTCTCAGCGGCCCAGAAGGTAATGTCGTGATTTCCCTGCTTCGCTTGTCGCTTGTAAAGAAGCGGTATAGCGATATCATAGAGGTGGTGCGATGTCGCTGCGGTGCTGGCTACTGCTTGGTTCGAGCAGCATTCTAGGATACGACAGATGATCTCGGTGGGTAGATGCTGAAATGAGGACATGATAGCAGCTGTTTGTGAGTAATTATCTTAATGTTCAACATTGCCATGTTTTTGAGTTGTAGATCTGATCTGCCAATTGAAGCGATTTGATGCAGGAGGTTGAAAAGGATCATGACCCCCGCTTAGGCAGATGCGCTGTTGTGTCGTCCATCTCGACTTGTATGGTAGAAGACGAGCATTCACCATGAAGTGAAACTGTTTCATGTAAACAATATTCCATCTTCGTGATTTTACCTTGACTGACGATGATTGACAGACAAAATCTTCGTCGGAGCGCCATCTAGTCCAGGCAACACACTGTTTCCCGAGTTTTCGTATAGGTCTGAACCAACATACCCTGAAACATGTCGCAATTTCTCTTTGCCATCTTGATAACGAACGGAATGACCGAACACTATAGAGTATATGACAGGCTTATAACCTTTCTTATCTTGCCCCAAACCTTATTTCTGTTACAGCGAGATCCGTGCCGTTCGTTATCAAGGCGGACTCACCGAGACCAGACCAACTGCCGGAGTCTAGATATACGACCGAACCGCCAATAGCGTCTCAGATCCCGAACCTCGAGGACCAATGAGATGACGTCTAGCCTGGTAAACTACCTAAATTGTCGGGGTAGGCAAATTTCGCCGGCAGTGGTTAATCGTTCTTCCTGGGGTCACGACAATACAATGAAGCAAAACTCGAACTCCAAGCATCTTCTTTCCGAATAAGTAACCGCGTACTCGGATCAAGGGAGAGATACTCTCTTATTATTACATGCTACAACTTATTCATCTCGCTGCGGGATTTGATACGACCCAACGATCGTCAAACCTGACTCGCTGCAACCCTGACCAAGATCCTGGACCCATATGACACCAGAAAACAGAACCGCATACGTAAAAAACCTAGAATAGAGGGGGCATGGGACTCGTAGACTAATGAGAAAGACTCCCGCATCTCTCACCCCAGCTTTGTCCTGGTCCCATATGGTACGAGCTTTCTCCGGGAACGCATACTACCTAGTAGATACCCGCCGGGCACACTTCGCCGTCGGCCACCAACGACGACGAGGCATTCATATCAAAGGTGGACATGTTTTGCGTGCCCAGAGTCTATCAATTCCTTTTACTAGGCTAGCTTATTCGCTGAAATCCGGGGTAAAAAAACTTGCATGAGCGGTGCCGCCATCCGCCCGCCGCCCGTTGTTATCTCCCCGGGCCTGATCTTGGGAATTCCTATAACGGCACAGTCACTATCTTTGTAGGTCGATCCATTTGGGGTAAGATCAGAGATAAAAACTATGGAACGAGGTTTTTCTATCTGCAGGATGAACGGTCTTGTTGTAGTTAAATAAGCTTGCTTCTGCACGACTAACAAACGGTTTCTGAACCCCTCATCCCTCGTCTTCTCTCTTCCCCAGTGCCGCCTTCTAGAATATCTTGTAGAAGCTGCTTGCCATGTTTAGCTGGGAAAAGTTTCTCTCTGCGAAGCCGTCTCTGGACGTTCCAAGTCTGGAGACGGTGGATCTCAATGACAAGGAGATGGAGAAGAGGATCGTCAGGAAGCAAGATATCCGTATTCTTCCCTGGATCTGCATCACCTACCTGCTGAGTATGTGCCTATACACACTAAACTAAGCATTTACTGACATTTCCAAGACTACCTCGATCGAGTCAACCTGGGTAATGCACGCACACTCAACAATGACACCCCCGAGGACAACATCGTGGCCCAGCTCGACCTCACCGGCCAAAAGTACAACATTGCCGTGGCCCTCTTCTTCGTCCCCTACGTCCTGATGGAGTTCCCCAGCAACATTCTCCTCAAGTACTTTTCGCCCAGCAAGTGGATCTCGAGAATCATGGTCTCGTGGGGCATCGTCACCATCTGCACCGCCGCCGTTTCGACATATGCCGGTCTTCTGATTGTGAGAATCTTTCTCGGTCTCGCCGAGGCTGGTTTCTTTCCCGGTGTCATGATGTACCTTTGCTTTTGGTACAAGCCAGAGGAGCGAGCGACTAGAATGGCCATCTTTGCTTCCAGTGTCGCAGTAGCCGGCGCTTTTGGAGGTTTGCTGGCTACTGGCATCTCTTTCCTCAACGGAAAGGCTGGTTTGGCCGGTTGGCAGTGGCTGTTTGTCCTTGAGGGCATTCCCGCTGTTATTGTTGGTGTCTTGGTGTGGTTCTGGCTCCCCGATTACCCCCAGACCGTCTCGTGGCTCTCCCCCGAGGAGCGAGCATTCGCCGTCAAGCGTCTTGGCCCCTACGCGCCCTCAATGGGCGATAAGCACTGGGACAGCAAGGTCGCCAAGGAGACCGTCATGGAGCCCTTCTTCTGGCTCTTTGCCATTCAGTACTTCCTCATGACTAACTCGCTCAACGCTTTCGGATACTTTGCCCCCTCGATTGTCGCCTCGCTCGGTTTCGAAGGATACACCGCCCAGCTCTTGACTGTTCCTCCCAACGTCTTTGCCCTCTTCATCATTATTGGCAACTGTCTTCATAGCGACAGGACCAAGGAGCGCTCGAAGCACGTTATTGGTGGCTTGGCCTTTGTTGCGACTGGATATCTTTTGCTCGCTGTTGTCACCAACTGGCGTGTCCGCTACTTTGCCGTCTTTATCATTGCCTGCACCAACGCAGCTGTTTTGCCTTTCGTTGCTGTAAGTGAACTCTCTAGCATCTTTAAACGAACGAATTGTTTGTTAACTCTCTATCTAGCACCGAACGGCCACCGTCCAAGGCTCAACTGCTACAGCCCTGGCCACTGGAGGCATGATCGCCATTGCAAACACTGGCGGTATCTCTGCTCCCTTCCTGTTCCCCAGCAGCACCTCTCCCATGTACTCCATGGGCAACTGGACAGTCTTTGCCTTCCTTGTTGTGGCAGTCATTATGACTGGATACGTCTGGTACGTCTTTGGCAGCCACAGTGGTTACCGAACTGGAACGGCGGATGAGAGCGGTAATCTCGAGGTCCTGGACGCTGGCGATCAGGATCCCAACCAGGTCATGAGCGAAGCTATTGCCGTGGAGAGGAAGAAGGAGCAGATCAAGAATGATGACATGGCTTGATGACTTGTGTTTTGAAAAAAGAAAAGTTGGATTTTGGCTCTCATAACCTACATTGTTATGATTCATGAGAATAGAGTATGAAGTTGCAGATGACAAATCAAAGATGCTGCTACTACCGACTTTTAATCCCGAAGATATCTGATTGAGCTGTATTGACAGTGTTAGTGACGCCGGTATTGTTTACATCTCCGACTTCGCTTGGCAATATATGCAACCCCTTGTGATGGTTGTCTACTTGCAACCAGTCAGCGTAGAGTCATTTCCACCCTTGAAAATGACAAAGACAATACAGTATAAAATCTCAAGCTAAAAATCCAACTTGTTCAATTCGTTACGAATTGCTCTTGTAAAAAAGGCGACCGAAAATCGGGAGTAAAATGCTCCATTCAGGTGCGTCGGAACTCCCCCGCATCCCGGCATTTACTTCGGATAGTAAAACGACGACGCGGATGTATAATCGGATAAAGAAACAACCAGTCCAGCCTTTGTTATAAATGCTTCTTATTGTCCTTAATCTGATTGATCGAACCATCGAGTATCTAAACTAACGACTTTATCGTCAACATGTCTGACGTTAGAGACCTGGAGATCGCCATCATCGGCTCGGGCATGGGTGGTCTAGGAGCTGCCCTCGCCCTGGCTAAACGAGGCTTCAAACACATCAATGTCTACGAGGCCGCTAGTAACCTCGGATTTGTTGGAGCCGGTATTCAGATGGCTCCCAATATGGGCAGAATCCTTGACAAGTTGGGCTGCTGGGATGGCATTGAGAAGGAGTCAACCTGCGTGGCAGGGAGCAGCATCAGACGTATACCTTGATCTATTCCCTACTTAGAACTTGGCTAACACTAATTAGAGGGGGCTACAAATGTCGAACTTGCCCATGTAGACATGCCTGACATCAAGGCCAAGTATGGGTACTCTCATCTTTGTGGCCACCGATCTACCTTGGCTGGCCACATGTATGAGGCGTGCAAAAAGGAGAGCAGCATCAAGTTCCACTTCTCATCCAGCCTACTGGAAATTACCAGCTTCTCCCCTCGGGTGTCATTCAAGATCCAGCCCAGAGATTCGGAGCCTTACACGTGCAACGCTGACATTCTGCTCGGCGCTGATGGTATCAAGAGTGTGACGCGAGCCCAGCTGCTCCAACAGGTGGGTGCTGAGCCTGAAGAGGCCGAGACTGGACAGGCTGCCTACCGCATCATGCTCAAGAGGGAGGACATGGCCCATGATCCAGAGCTTTTGGCCTTGCTTGACAGTGACGAGGTGGTCAGATGGGTTGGAGAGAAGCGTCACATCATTGCCTACTCCATCGCCAACAAGTCCATCTATAACTTGTCGACAGTCCAACCAGATGAGAACTTTGCCACAGCCCCATCCATCACGTACACAACCAAGGGGTCGAAGAAGGTCATGCTCAATGTCTTTGAGACTTTCTGCCCTCTCGTGCAAAAGATGCTCAACTTGGTCCCCGAAGGAGAGGTCTGCGAGTGGCGTCTGAGGATGTACAAGCCTCTGCCAACCTGGACACAAGGGTCCGTCGCTCTCGTCGGAGACGCCTGCCATCCGACATTGCCGCACCTAAGCCAGGGAGCAGCCATGGCCATCGAGGACGGCTCGACCATCGCCGAGGTGCTGCTACAAGCCCCTGATGCTCGGCCCGAAACTCTCGCCAGATGCCTCAAGGTGTATGAGCTGTCTCGAAAGGAGTGGACCTCGAACCTCGTCCAGATGGCATACATGTCCGGGCGAACGTTGCACCTGGGCGAGGGCAAGGCCAAGGAGGAGAGGGACAGGATGTTCAAGGAGCACAAGAGCAACGGCGCGGTGCCGGACAAGTGGGCATCTCCAGATGTGCAAAAGATGATTTACACAAACGACTGCGTCGAAAAGGTCAGGGCGGAATTCGAGACACTCTTTGCCGGGGTATAGTATCAGATCGGTTTGAGATCTGCGGCCAACACATGCACAACACACACAGGACATACTAGTCTGCATTCGTTCAGGTGAATTATATGATTAGAAGTTCGTGCTTTGATATCAAAGGAAACAAGCAAAAAACAGTTGAATGAGTCCTTTCCGGGTACCTAATCAAAACGAAAACCCCAACGCCTTTAACATTCCAGTGAACTCTTGCCCATCTTCAGATGCGCCAACGCTGCGCTCGCCCCCCTGAATCCCCTGCCTTTTGCGAAATAGGGCGCCCAATTGCCATCAAAATCTTGAGAGAATCTTGCGCAGTGTAGTGACGGTGATATCGCGGTGGTAGGTGTTTGCGTAGTCGGTTTTTTGTTTTGTTGTTTAGAAGAGGCAGTCCAAGCAGCAGCAGCAGGCCAGACCGGCGAGCAATCCAGTCATGAGGCCACCTCCAGAACCACCACCTCTTCTATCGTCTTCGGGATAGTAACCTTGAGGAGGAGGACCACCGGGCTGGCCATAAGGACCTGGCTGAGGAGGATAGGGGCCTTGTCCAGCTGGGAAGGGACCTTGCTGCTGGTTGTAGTATCCCATCTGAGGACCTTGCTGATAGTAGCCTTGCTGGCCCGGCGGAGGGCCCTGCTGTTGCTGGTATGGATCTTGCTGATAGCCACCGTAGGTAGGCTGAGGGGCACCTGGGGGAGGGCCGTACGCGGGCGGCTCGTCTTGCTTGTAGGCCATTGTGAAGCGGTGATGCGCTGTGTGACTCTGAAAAGGAGAGGGAGTGGTAGATTGCGAATAGGGATCGCGTAGGAATGAGGGTCCGATCTGCGGTTCGCGAGAAAGGATAGGATATCAGTCGATATGAACAGAAAGAGAGATGTAGATATTGAGGAGACGAGACGAGGAGAAAGGAAAGACGACGGTGAGGAGAGAAAGCTCGTAACTAGTAGTAAAGTAAGTGTGTCTGGTGTCCGTCGGTCGGTGCTAAACTCTCCCTCTCACATGGCCCCTTGCACGCCACAGGCCGCGTTTGCGGGACCACGCGGCACCGGATTGGTGTGCGCAACGAGCTGCGCCACGCTTGGCCCTTCTGGGCCCGAACGCCCCCGTTCACCCAAAAGCTTGGCATCTCAACTCGGAGGGCGCTTGGAGCTTGGAAGGCCTCCCACTGTGATTGCCAGCGTCAACGTGCATCTACGACGCGCTGACTTTTTGGAGATTTGAATGTGCATTTGGGCTGTCCTCGATGTGTTTCAAATTTCCACCGCTTCTTACACGAGCTATTTTCAAACCCAACAGATGCATGGAACAGTCTCGGTTGGGCGAGTATACGAGTTCAAACACTGCGCCACTCCCTCGAGGCGCTTGTCGCTTCGTGCCGATATTCCCGTGGGAATCAGTGACGTTCTGGCTTGACAGAATGGCACGATTCCAAATCCGAAAGCGGCAGACGCCTCCAGCTGAAGGTTCAACAAAAAGACTCGGACTTGATGTATCACACTCTAATGGCTGGGCAGCTTCTCAGGGGCGGAATAACGTAGGCCCTGTGGCTGATGTACATCATGTGACTTTGCTCCTTCGGAGCTGCTCTGTGGCTTGACACTTGCCCCACCACCGTTCAATCGCCGCACCACGAAAAAGTGATTAAATTCATCCATCACCGAGAAACCCCACGATCACGAACCGACGCCCCGACGATCTACGACGCATCCCTACGGCACCGCGAGAAAACGACGATATAGAAACAGTCGCCCGGATAAGCTCGATTCATCATGGCTGCCGCCGTTGCGAACAAGCCCAAGTGAGTGCAGCGCAGTTCCGACTGGGGTATCGATATGCCCTCTGACTAACCCCACCATCAAACAGGCACGACTGGGCCGACGACGACGATATCGAGGAGACCTCCACTGAGCTCCCTCCCCCCCAGACCATCTCCAACAAGGACGGCACGAAGACCGTCATCACATACCGCTACAATGACGACGGCGAGAAGGTCAAGACGACTCGCCGCATCCGATTCATCACCCACACCGAGACCGTAAACCCCCGCGTCGCCGACCGAAAAACCTGGTCCAAGTTTGGCCTCAGCGCAAAGGATCCCCCAGGCCCTGCCCCCGATACCACATCTGTCGGTGAGAACATCATCTTCCGACCAAGCATCAACTGGCGCAAGGATGCCAAGGACGAGACGGCCGACCCCAACGCCCAGGCCATGAAGGACAAGCTCAAGGACAAGAAGGTCAAGTGTCGTATTTGCAACGGCGAGCATTTCACCGCCAGGTGTCCGTACAAGGACACCATGGCTCCCATCGGAGAGAGCGGCGCTGCCGACGTTGCTGCTGGCATGGGCGACGAGCTTTCTGCTGCCGCTGCTGGTGGTGCTGGTGCCAAGAAGGGTTCATATGTGCCTCCTGCGCTGCGTGGCACCGGAGGAGCTGGCGAGCGGATGGGATCCAAGTTCGGCGAGAGGGACGACTTTGCTACGCTGCGCGTCACCAACGTGAGTGCTGCCACTGTGAAACTCTTGCGTTGTATGCTGACTTTATATCACAGGTCTCCGAGATGGCCGAAGAGGGAGAGCTGCGCGATATGTTCGAGCGGTTCGGTCGTGTCACCCGAGTGTTCCTTGCCAAGGACCGGGAAACCGGCATGGCCAAGGGATTCGCCTTTATCAGCTTCGCAGACCGCGGCGACGCTGTCAAGGCCTGCGCAAAGATGGACGGATTTGGTTTCAAGCATCTCATTCTCCGGGTGGAGTTTGCCAAGAAGGCTCAGTAGGGATTTTAAATTCTTGTCGTCACGGGTTAGTTAGGGGGCACGGTAATGCATTGGTTGAGGGTTTCAACCTCATGATTCGACGTCTGGGTATGGTTCTGAGATGGGGACACACAAAAGTGATATTGCCTGCTTCGATTTGTGATTTTGGACGAGGCGAGAATGTTTGGGGGACCAGATCGTTGAATGATTACTGTTGCATGACAAGTCCTGCGATATGCCTGTGATCAACCTGGGTTGTATCTGCCTGCTCGTGGGTCGTAGATGTCCATGTCGTTCAATTAGGCTCTGGGGACCCCTGGGCAGGTACGCAGCCATGTTCAGGCCAAGAAAGCTTAGACTTGACAAGGGCCTGGATATGATGGGAGAGGCCTTCTAATAATCATGACCTAGAAATGTATGCTCTCTCAAGCTACTAGACAATCGGCTCTGCACTGTTGGAGCCAGTTTACCAAAGTTGTCTGCCAAACGCCAACTAGGCTTCATTTCAACAAAGAAAAGGTACCCAAGACAGAAAACAAAACTTGTTTAGTGAAGTTGAAAGGCTGGTTTAGATCATCCTCGTGGCCTAGAGGTTAATGGTCCCTTTGCGTGGTTCCCTCTTTGAAGGGAAAGGGAGTGAAATGCATTGTCATGGCCAAGCCCCTTTCTCACCAAACAACTTTGTCTGGTCAGGTACTTCAAGTGTATTTTGATCAGGAACTTTAGTAGCGTCCTAGCTTGCCACTTATTACTTCTTACATACCGAGGGAGTCTGATGTCCGAATGAAGACTCGATGGCGCCATCGAAGAAGCCCAACAGAGTCACAGATCATCTTTGATTCCCAATCGAAATTGCGGTGTCCTCCTAGTCAGAATAATGCACACTGAACTCGAGTGCCGGGAGCGATGATTGACGTGTGGTATGCAAAAGGTCCAATGCATTGCCGAGGCCTTTCATCATAGCATTCTATTCTTCCAACTGGACGACTCGTAAAGCAGGGCACTGCAGACTTTAACCGTGCCAATAGGGCTCCCTGAGAGTCGGCCCGTGACTCGACCCAAAGATAGGAATTATTTAGCGATTTCTCAGACTTGAGAATTATGTGAGTCGTTAAGAGCTCGTAATTTCAGGGGACTACCGCGAGCTGGTATCCTTGCCCACCAACAGATGTCTCGACTCCGAGACGGTGGAATATCAACGAAGGAGAAAGAGATAGCAATTAAAAGACGAAAACAGACCAGGGGCCAATGAGCTTCAGCTTCCCAACAACTCGTGAACCGCTTATTTTAAGATGAAAACTGGCTCAATAGCGGGGACGAGGCACTGCGGGATAAATGTCTCTCTCGCCTCCAGCAGTCGGGTCAACGGGATTCATCGAGGCGGATTAGAAAAGGCCACTGTAAGATTAGCCATTGGCGTGTTTCGCTCTCAACAGAATTGACTAGCTCGTGAAAGCAAGGGTCGCAGGTCGAGACCCTTGAAGGCTTGATGACTAGGGCTTGGGGTGATGGACGATCGCGAGAGAGTCGCTTCCGGATCCAGCTCAGGGTCTCGTGCTCACGACCTTGGAAGGGCTTCAGAGGTGTGAAGAAGCGAGTTTGGGCTTGAATTGAGACTTTGGCGGCAACAACTTTGCAAATGTGTCGAGTCACAATGACCTCAATGTTGACTTTGAATCTCAGCCCGTAGAAGAGCGAAGCATTGATCTGAGATGCTGCCTCTTTCCTCTCTGCTGCTCAGATTCACATGTGATTGTACCCCACGGATCTCGTTTAAATGAGGGTCCATTTTGTGTGCTGGCTTTCAAGGATCAATGAGACGTGAAAGAAGCCACTGGACCTCTTCCATGGTCGAAGCTCACAGGAGTCGCATCCGAGCCCCCACCGCCGACTGGTGGGGTAGCTCCCGCGGTACCTATCGGGAGGCGTCCTCCATCACGGCGCCGGGCGCCGGCTGCAGTCCGTCTCTGCAGCGGCAGGGCAGGTTCCGGGTAGAATCGGCGTCCAGGAGCTGTCGTCGATCGGGGTCATAGGAGGCCGTAGACGTCAGGAGATGTTTGGTAGAGCAATGGTTCGATCAGGGAACTCATCCGATGGAGGCTCTGTTCCCAAGTAACGGACCGAGCAGGGAGGGCACGCGACTGAGGCGCCGAGAGGTGGAGAAGTTGATGGAAGTCCAAAGTCTTTCTTTGAGCGGTGTTTGGAGCCATTCCTAGCCCCACGCATTGAGTAAGGCTGGCGGGCTCCACGGTGTCACAGTGGGCTTAGCGGCTCCTGCTCCCTTGCAGCGCTCGCTCAGTGGCTCCAGGCCCCGTTGAACGGTTGCAGCAGCAGCTGCAGGCGGGAGGGAAACCACCCCCCGCCTGTATTGAAGGTGGCATGTGTTACACGACGGGCAAGTCTGTCTGCCCGGGCTCTTTGCCTCCGTCAAGCTCTACCACACCCTCTTTCGTCCTTATTCGCATCCATTCCCACAGACCAAACAGATCAGCGACTAACCTCAAGCCAAAAGAACCTTCAAAGTCGCGCCATTGGTGGCTTCTTGCACGTTCTCCTGCAACAGGTCCGGGGAATAAATCGAGGCACAGCGCGGCTCCCCTGCTAAATCCCTCCTCTCCCTCCACTCACGACGCATCAGCTAGCCCCAGCTTCCAGCAGCTCAAGCTCCAGACCCTGTCCTGCCCTGTCGTGTCCAGTTCCAGTTTGGAGCAGACAGAGCAGAACTCAACCAACTGGCCCCGTGCTCTTTCAGCGGAGCCCTGACGTCGTTTCGAGCGCACGAGGGGCCTCCCCAACAGTTGTCCGTTACTAGGTTCCGTCCTGTCCTCACTCGCCATTTCTACTTTCTAAACCCTTTCTTTCTCTTTTTCCTTTGTCCTCAAGGGCGTCCAATTCATCAACACACGTCTTGTCAATTCAACATTGCTCTTCTACTGAGCTTCAAGCAACCTCAGTCATGAGCACTGCCGCCGATCTGCCCTCCACCGGCCCTGGGCTTCGGCTTCGGCAGCCTGGGGTCGAGCCGTTGGTCGATCAAGACAAGCTCCCCTCACAACCAGGGCACAGTCGCGAGTCGTCAGATGCCAATGCCGATGCCAATGTGTCATCCGACAAGGCAAGCAAGACGTATGGACGAACCCCGGACGGCACAGGTACGTTTTGATCGTGGCAGAAGACGGTTTGTCGCGTTGGCTGACTTTCACATGTCAAAACAGTCTTCATTGTCCCCACCACTCATGACATGGTTTCTCAACTTCTTGATCCTCGACAACCAAAGAACTTTTCTGACGCAATTGTCTTGACTATCCTTGGACTTCACATCTTGGCTGCCTATTTCCTTCCCTCTGTCTACAAGCGCATTGTCTTTGCCTTTGTCTTTCTCTTCTGGCGAGCCTGCTACAACATCGGAATTGGCGTTCTCCTTCAGATTCAGTCAAACCATCGCCGTCTCGTCACTTGGGCTCGTCGCTGGAAGCTCTTTGAGAATCCAGCCACCGGCAAGAACCCCCGACCATGGCTCTACAACTTGCTCAAGAACGAGCTCGAGACAAAGATTGAGGAAGATTACGAGTTCGAAAAGGCCCCCATTGAGTACAACACATGGCTGGTCTTCCGGAGGGTAGTTGACTTGATCCTCATGTGTGATTTCGTGTCCTACTGCCTCTTTGCAATCGTCTGTGGTCACAACCCCGAGGGCGAGAACCCCCTGATTGGCTTCTCTCGATGGGCCATTGGCATTTCTCTAATAGGCTTCAATCTCTGGGTCAAGCTGGACGCTCATCGCGTCGTCAAGGATTTTGCCTGGTATTGGGGAGATTTCTTCTACCTCATCGATCAGGACTTGACCTTTGACGGTGTCTTTGAGATGGCTCCTCACCCCATGTACTCGATCGGCTACGCTGGTTACTATGGCATCTCCATGATGGCCGCCAGCTACGAGGTGCTCTTCATCTCCATCCTCGCTCATCTGGCCCAGTTCGCCTTCCTCGTGATTGTTGAGAACCCTCACATTGAGAAGACCTACAACCCTCCGCCCCCTCGCAAGCGAACTGCCTCTGAGAGCCAAGGTGATGTTGTGCCCGCCGATATCAAGTCGCCTGAGGGCGCGTTCGATCAGCAGACTCTTGCCCCTACGCACAAGGAATCGCCTGCTCCGGTCCACAATATGGTTGGCTTGAACAACATTGACCTATTCCGAGTCCCTGACTTTACTGTCATTGTTCTGCCATCCTATGTAGCTGTCCTCACCTTTGTGACGCCCGAAACCCCCGTCTGGCAAGCCATCTTTGTCCTCCACGCACTGGCGTGGCGCGTTTGGTATCATCTCGGCCTCGGCCTCATCCTGGATAAGCAATCAAAGGCCAAGATGTGGACACGTCACTTCCTCAAGTTCGGCGAGAGTGCTGGTGAGGCATGGCGTCAGTGGAAGGGTCTTCACCATATCAGTATGATCATGTGCAACACCGCCTTCATTGCTGCGTGCTGGAAGATGTACTCTCCCCCTGAGGATTGGGCCTATGGCTTGGTGATGCTCAAGCACGTTCTTGGTGCCGGACTGGTGGCCCTCCAGCTGTGGACTGCCTTTAGCGTCTATGACTCCCTTGGCGAGTTCGGATGGTTCTGCGGTGACTTCTTCTTTGACCAACAGGCCAAGCTGACCTACAAGTCCATCTACCGATTCCTCAACAACCCTGACCGATTCTTTGGAACTGCTGGTGTCTGGGGCGCTGCGCTCATCACCTGGAGTCGATCCATCTTCCTCATGGCCCTGGTGACCCAGATCCTGACTGTCTTCTACATCTCATATATCGAGCGACCGCACATGCAAAAGATCTACGGCCGCAGCCTTCGTAGAGAGGCGGGACTCACCAAGTTTATCAAGCGCTCGCTTCCCCCACCCGTCAAGGGATGGCAGGAGAGCGTCGACAAGGTGTTGGACGATACTACTCAATTTGTCGAAGACTTCCTCGATACTGCTCGACCCAAGTTTGCGGCTGGTGTCAAGACTATTGTCAGGGACACTTCGGCGCTGTTCAACATGGCTCCCGCCCGACTCACCATCACACGAATCGCCCCCGACTTGCAAGGACACGATCCCAAGCTCTACTCCCTCTCAGTGCAAGGCACGCCCTCGATGGGTGCCTCTATCGACGACAAGTTCACTGGAAAGGAGAGTTTGACGGGCAGATTCCCCAAGCAAATCAAGACCATGATCTACGAGTACGGCGCGCCGCTTCGAGTCAAGTGGAGGGCACCCGCGGGCCACAGCAAGAAGGATTGGATTGGCCTTTACATGGTTACGGACAACCGTTCTAGGGAAACGACCGAGGTGCCATCTCTGGGACGCTGGGCACCTACCAATGCTGGCGTTTATGACTCGTTGACGGCCGACGTTAGCATCGCTGTAGAAGAGCATCCTGTTTCGACAACCGAGGCAACCGATATCGACATGGTGGAAGGCGAGGTTGAATTCCGTGGAGACAAGCTGTGGTGGACACAAGGCGTTTTCGAATTCCGATACCACCATGATGGACACCACACTGCTCTCAGCATTTCCGAGCCCTTTGAGATCCGCATCAGCAAATTTGACGAGGAGGACGTTGATATTGGTGCCAAGGGACTGTACGAGCAAGCAGTCGAGTCAGCTCTTCTACCCGTCGTTCGGAACTGCTTGGACCGCGACCCTGATATTGCACCTAACCAGCCCGAGGAGCCATTTGGTGGCCACGTTGAGCGAGACACAAAGTACGCTAAGAGAATTGTGTATGCGATCCGAGAAATGTTTGGCATCGAGTTTGCACCACCTGTCGTGGCAGCGGATGGAAGTGTAAGGAAACTTGCATGGAGAGTCTCCAACGCAAAGGAAGTTTTGGTACGTGCAATAAACATTGATCTCATTGATTGTAACTGGAGACTAACTGACTCTGTCTAGGCACCTTACAGCATGTCCCGCTCAAGAGGAACCACTACGCCTGCAATCCAAGATTTCCCTGCTGAGAAGGCCTAAGTTTGGGAGTGAGAGGAGGTGATGATTGGAGCGTTAAGAATCTAAGAATATGTTGTGTTGAAAAGGGGTGATGGTGGCGGGGTGAGTTCAAGATCCATATGATGATACCAGGAAAATGTGATAAAAGACGAGGAAAAAGGGGAGTAAATACGGGCTTGGACATTTTTCCAGCTATAGGAGTTGATACAAAAAAGACAATGACATCTGGTGTTTATGACCATTTCTTTTGAGGAAGCTGTTGGGTGTAGAAGATGGTGGGCTGATGAAGAACGCTTCATGATTCGTGGAATGATGTGAGAATGGAAGCGGCCGTGTCATGATGTGTGGCTCTGCTGCTGCTGCTGCTGCTGCGACTACGGCTGCTGATGGATGTGAATGCAGGGCCCTCGGCCGTTGAACCCACCCACCGGGATATGGTTAATTAAGAATGGAAATGGATGCATGTGAAACGGGCACATGATTCATACGTACGAACGGTGACCCGTTAAAACGTGGAATGGATGGATCTCAGATGTTGGGTGCCACTGCATCCATGGAATGGTACGGCATGGCATGGCATGGCATGGCATCGACCTGAGGGAGGCTTTTGCTGTGGCTGTTGAAGCTGTCACCAGCCCCTGCCTGTCCTGTCTGTCCCTGTCTGTCTCAGGATATCCACTGAAAGAAAGGACAAACAATCCTCCTTAGTTTTGACCAATTTGACTCTTCCATGGACATTCACTCACTCTCATTTCCTTTTATTCCCTTAACCCGCAATCGCTTCCTTCATCACCCGCTTCCCCTCTCCACCTGCTCCGCATCAAACTCCATCCCATCCCCCTGCAGCAACTCTCGGCTAAAAGACCCCCGTCCCCCTGTCCAGCCCATTCGGGCAATGCTAGAATCTTTAGCGCCGGATAGCTAGCGTCAAGGTCGGGTTGCTTTTGCTTTGTCGTTGTTGAACCCATCGTCGTCAACTTTTCAAGAGTCCGATCTGATTTTCGACTTGCCGCTTTAACACGCTGCCGAGAGCCGGAATCACATCCACACACATAATGGGGTTGCTTCACAGGCGGGCTTTCTCGTTAGGGAACCCCTTTCGGGACAACAGCACCGTGATGCTGGTCTCGACCCTGTTCTTCGCGGTGCCGGTATTTCTGCTAATGCTTCACTGCGCATACCACACCCTTTACCGCGGGTATGCGCCTTGGGGTATGACCCACGGCTATTTGGAAGACCATGTGCTCTCGGAATCTTTCCTCTATGTGGCCTCCTACAGCGGGGTTGTCACTACGCTTAACATCACGGGCGTCAGGCAACAGCAAGGGGCTGCTGTCGTTGTTCTTCCGCCTGTGTCGACAACCGAGGGATGTGCTGGGAGCCCGTCGTGGCTTGCACTAGCTGACCGGGACTCGCTTCTTTACTGCCTCGACGAGGGGTTGGAGGATGGCAAGAATGGCTCGCTCGTGTCCTTTAGGACAAACCGGGATGGGTCCTTGACGCCGTTAGACAAGGTGTCCACTGTCTTTGGGCCTGTCAGCGCTTCGTTGTATGGTGACCGAGGCCAAAGCCTTGTGGTGGCTCATTAGTATGTTACCCCTTTGTGACAAGGTCCAGAAGCTAACAGAGCATCCAGTGGTGGTTCAGCCCTTTCCACTTGGGACATTCGGGATCCAGCCAATATATCTTCCATTCAAGTTCAAAAGTTTGAACTTACTAAACCTGGCCCCAACCCCTCCCGGCAAGAGGCACCACATCCTCATGCCGCGGTTGTTGACCCCAGTGGCCGATTTGTCCTGGTGCCAGATCTAGGCGCTGACCTCATCCGCGTATATCTTGTCGATCACGCGGGCCCTGGCTTGATAGAGCTTGGGCCTCTGGCCGTTGCTGCTGGGAGCGGGCCTAGACACATAGCCTTTGCTGTCAAGGACAAGACGTTCATGTATGCTGTTACCGAGTTGGGCAACACAATCGTCGGTTATGAGGTGGCGTACGGCCAAGACTCAATCGCTTTTGAGGAAATCTGGAAGAGTGGCGTCCACGGAAAGGACAAGGATGTGCCAGAGGGTGCGGCGGCTTCTGAAGTCGTCGTCTCTGTAAGTGCCGACCTCTTGGGTTCTGAAAAATGGTTCAACGTTAGCTAACATTCTTCACGCAGCCTGACATGAGATTCCTTATCCTCTCTTCTCGGAATGAGAACACTCTCAAAGTACCCAACTTTGATCCTGGCAACACCACGAGTATCGTCTCGGACCCACTCGTCAACTTCGAAATAGATGCCGAGACAGGTCACCTCAACCTATGTCAGGAGGTGCCTTGCGGAGGAGGATTCCCTCGTCAGTTCACTGTCAACAAGGCCGGAACCTTGGTTGCTGTGGTACTTCAGAGTGATGGCCGAGTTGTCGTCATGGAGAGAGATGTCAAAACAGGCTTGCTGGGCAAGTTTGTTGCGTATGCCGAAGTGGAAGGCGGAGTCACAGCTGTCGTGTTTAATGTGTGATCAGGCCATATTTCAAACAAAGTCAGCATTGATCGTCCCCCTTACGAGCGGTTCCGGTCCTCTTCCGTGATGCACCTTGTCTCTGTTGGGCGTGAGGGCATACATGAGAGTCATGTAGCTATCAGACGGGCGCCGCCCACATTCCCGAGATGTGCGTCCTGTTAGAGTCGTTCAAGCATCAGCCGCATCCGCATTCGATCAGATGTCAATGCGTAGAACATCGCGTCCGGGTCGACGGCTTCCGAGGCCGATGAAGGATGAAGCCGAGCAAGTTGGGTTGCAGTGCCAGGGGCATGTCGCCTTGCTCCGCTACCATGTCCCCAGGTGATCGACCATCTCGGAGCTGTGGCGATCGTGCTATCTGCAGTTTTGATGCAGGGGGAACGCCCTGAAGCATGTTATAGCATCAGTGCATTAATGTTTCTTCCTTGCAGATACATACGAGCGGGATGAACTTGTTTCAAGGCAGCACACGGGGCTCTCGGAGCCGAGTAGAGAAGCTTTCTACGGATCCATGCAAGACCCTTATTTTACTTCTATTACAGAACCGACTCGGAAGTTGGCAAGTTCCGATAACCCGACAAGGTTCTATTCGCAGTTTTCAATAGTCCAACTCGTGGCTGGCAAGCCTTGTGAAGCAACGGTTGGAGTGCATAGACCCCGCCGAAGAAAGTGTAGTCATGATGCATGGTTGAGGTTTTCCGTGTGATGAGACTACAGCAGCTGCATGGGAGCAGGCTCGCAAAGACTCCTCAAGTTGTTGCGGTGAGCGCCGCGGCTGAGACCGTCGTTATCTTCAACATCTAGCGACTGCTCAAAGGTTGTCAACCCAGGTCAAGCTCCTTGAAGTCGCATTAGGCGTGAGCGTCAGCCCGCGTGTCGGTACTTGGACTGAGCGAAATGATCTGGGAGGCGTCAGTCAGACAACCTTGGCCAACCTTTTCCTCTGTTGGAGACAACGTGCCACACCCCAAGCTTCCCCGCAGGTTTGACAGGCATTCTGAACTGGACCAGCATCATGCTCAGCGCCCCCAGACCGGGAGGGGGTGCACTGGGCCCCCAGGTCGGCTACAGGCTGAGGATCGGATTGGGTAGGATTGCAAGGCTCTACCGAAGTTGCCCTCCTATTCGGGCCGTTCGTATGCTGCCATCGTGAGGGCGACTCGCAGGACAGTGCGTTCAGATGCTGACCGGCGCCCATTGACGACCTATATTGCCCCAGCGTATTGCCTTGAGAAGAGGCTGTTGGCTCCATCATAGCTTCATCAGCCTTCCCGTCTTTCCGGCGATTCTTGAAGATCTCTCAGAGTCAAAGGAAGAGACATGATCCGAGGTATCGTGATGGGTGGAGAGTTTTTTGGTCCCATGGCTCCCGAGTGACAGGGCACGGCTACTATCCGAGGCGATCATCAAGTACCCGAAGCAGCAAGGCCTGATTGACCACGAGGTCTAGACCGAAGCATCTCCATCTCGTCTGGTCAAGCTCTGCCGGACAAGGTACAGATGTTGCGAGACCGAGAACCAAGGGAGCTCACAACAGAGCAGCTTTGTGTTTTCAGCAGCCAGTTGCCTCTAGCAACTGAGTTGTATAATGAAAAGTTTTAGATGAAAAGAAATTGGACAAAACCAAACAATTCCAGGATGTGAAATGACGCAAGTTGGATGGATGGGACGGAGGAGAGCAGGTTAAGGAAGGTATGGCACCGTATACACTTGAGAGCGCACTGGGCTACAGCGCGCTAGGAGCAGCAACATGTCGCGCATACAGCTGCACCCCAGGTGGATCCGGTCCCTGTAAATACAGTGCGGATGTCTCACAACGCACGTGCTTGGATTCAGATTACAACTTTTGCCTTTCTTCATGCACGCTCTTTGACCTCAAACAACCTGGAACTCGAACGTCCAAGATTGTGACAAGTCTCAAGAATATCCCGAGAAAAAAATGGAACGACGAGACTTTCAACGACCGTTCTCGCATGGCCAACTTCTCCACACACAACAACCAGCTGTGATATGACCGGCCCACCAATCCGTCCTTGAGGCGACCCTCCCTCATCAAAAGATTGTCCCCTACCTGGCTGCTTCAACGGGAACAACTGGCTCGGGCTGCCTCGTGCGGGTGATGACAAGCCTGGGCAAGGGGCGAGCGTCAAGCGGCCGATTCCAACTTAGCTTCTGGGGGACGGATCGGGCCAGTGCTCCAGAATGGCCAACGGAGTCTCGCGAAGCCGGCGAAACGAGAGGGCTTCCCCAGATTGGATTACCCGAGCTGTCATGATCAAGTCAAGACGAGACGGAACGAGACGAGTTGAGACGAGACGACGGCATACACCACCACCACCATCATCATTGCCCAGAGCTGCGCCCGACACAATCGAGTCCGGCCAGTTCAGTCTTGCCCTCGGTTGTCATGCCATGCCCTGCCTTGCCCTGCTTCGCGGGCTCTCCATGCCCCGTGGTCTTGGGACTCTGGGGGCCTGGCAGCCGTTGACTCGTCTAATTGGATCCCTCAAACACCCGCTGTGGTAGGCCAGCAAACGGTCCATTTCTCCAGAAGTTCCCAAATCGTTAAATCTCCTCCGCCGATTCTCCACCACCCTCTTCCACCGCCGGCCGCACCAGGGTCCGGGGTTGTCGAGTGCAGTAGTAACAGAGTCCTCTCAGACCCTTGTCCTTGCCGCTCCCCCATACATAACCATAGCTCCTCCATTTCGGTCGTCGGACGGAACGCCTTTTGCGACGTCAAATATTTGAACATCGCAATGCCCTCATTGTAACGGTGACGCCTGGCATACATATACTTCGTTCTCAGGCTTGTCGCCCTGCTTGGAAGACACCACTAGTCGCCCGCTGTCAGCTTTGGCCTTGACTCTGCTCTGAAGCTTTCATCCCATCGCCTGATCCCCGTCTTACCGACCACCTCCCCTTTGCCTTGGCCCGAAATGTCGCCTCGCTGACAAACTCTCTGGGATTGTGCGCGCCTTCAGCTCTCTTCCCTTTTGAGACCGACCCAGCATCGACCTCATCCATTGCCGCACTCTGAACCAGAGGCAGCTGCCCCCTCTCGCCCTATTCGCATTACCACGTCATGTCTCCATCTTCGACGGGCGAATCTCCTCACTCAGCATCCATGACTGCTGCGGCCAGGCCGTTTGCCGTCCCTTCACGCGATAGCTTCTCGCTAGACATCCCGGCGGCTTCACTCACGGCCATGTCCAACGAGTTAGGAATAAAATCCCCTGTTAATTTTAAGAACCAGCGAACAGCTAGTTTCAGCAGAGACACCATGTTGAGCTCGGCGCAAAAGCCCCGTCATCTTTCTCAGTCATCTGAGAACAGAACCGACACCATGACCAACGGCACACAGAAACTCCCGAGTGATGAAGGCTCGAACCCGCTCAAGAGGAGGAATACCGAAACAGGTGTCGACTATCCTCGGCGCAGAGCCACCATCGCTGTGCGTTGCAACATGAACCCGCTGTTGCTCATTCCGCATGCTTACCATTCTTTAGTGCGAGGTTTGCCGTTCGAGAAAATCCCGTTGTGATGGGACTAAGCCCAAGTGCAAACTATGTACCGAGCTTGGTGCTGAATGCATCTATCGAGAGCCGGGTATCAAACTAGATGCCGGCGACAAGCTGATCCTCGAGCGGTTAAATCGTATCGAAAGCCTGCTGCAGATGAGTATGGTGAGCACGTCGCCAAATGGTCTCAACTTGACCCAAGACTCGCCTGGTATGAGCAATGGCACGGGGCTTAGTGGTGACAACCTTGTTATGGCCGTCAACCCCACCAACTTTGTCTCTATTCCCAACGGTGGATTTGGCACATGGTCCGCCCAGCCTATTGGGACGAACATTTCTACCATGCCCAAGGTTCACACCAACGCTGCAATGCACTTGTTGCAATGGCCTCTCATCAGAGATTTGGTCTCTCGGCCGTATGATCCGCAAATCCTCCTCCAGTTGGAAATGGCCCGAGAGCCGCTTCATTCTCTGACGAAAACTCCTTGCGTGGATCTCTCGAACACCCAGGCATACATCGAGGCTTACTTCGAGAGGGTCAACGTTTGGTACGCCTGCGTCAACCCTTACACCTGGAGAAGCCAGTACCGCACCGCCCTTTCCAACGGTTTCAGAGAAGGACCAGAGAGCTGCGTGGTACTACTTGTTTTGGCACTTGGCCAAGCAAGTCTACATGGAAGCATATCCAGGATCGTCCCCCAAGAAGATCCACCTGGTTTGCAATACTTCACGGCAGCCTGGTCACTTCTTCCGGGTATGATGACCGCGAACAGTGTTGTTGCAGCCCAATGCCACCTGCTTGCTGCTGCATATCACTTTTATCTGGTCCGGCCCATGGAAGCATGGAACCTTCTCTGCACTACCAGCACGAAACTCCAGCTCCTCCTCATGGCACCGAGCCGCATCCCTAGCCATCAAAAAGAACTTGTGGAGCGCATTTACTGGAACGCTCTCCTGTTCGAGAGTGATCTACTCGCAGAGCTCGACCTTCCTCACTCAGGCGTGGTGCAATTTGAAGAAAATGTTGGCCTCCCGTGTGGATTCGAAGGTGAAGAGTCGGAGCAGGCCGTTGGGCGTGACGAGCTTTGGTACTTCCTTGCTGAGATTGCCCTGCGTCGACTCCTGAACAGAGTGAGCCAACTCATCTATTCGAAAGATTCGATCGCATCAACAACAAGTTTGGAGCCAGTTGTTGGGGAACTCGATTACCAGCTAACGCAGTGGTACGAAAGCCTGCCATTACCACTGCAGTTTCCCTTTACACGAACCGCCCTTCAAGACCCTATCCAAACGGTGCTTCGACTTCGGTTCTTCGCCTGCCGGACAATAATCTACCGGCCATACATCCTGGCAGTATTGGACAATGAGCAGGCAGTTTTAGACCCTGCTGTGCGGGAGAACTGTCACAAATGTCTCGAGGCTTCCATCCGCCAGTTGGAACACATCCACGAACAGTACGTATCTCGAGCCCCTGTTTTGACTTTGTGATTAACATTCGATATAGTCATGCTGGACACATGCCATACATCTGGCAGGGGGCACTATCCATGGTCTCTCAAACTCTACTCATCATGGGCGCCAGCATGTCACCGTCCTTACTTGGCATCTTGCTGACATTGGTACCCCATCGAGAAGCTCTGGATCAAATCATCAACGAGGTGGTCCTGGAGGTTGAACGATACGCAACCCTGGCTCCAAGTTTAAGCCTAGCCGCCGAGATCATCAAGGAAGCTGAGGTGAGAAGGCGAGCGTTTCTGGGAACCCCCTAGGCAGGCAGGCAGTTCCTAGTCTCGCAGGCAGTGCAAGCGCGTAACCAAGTGGTTTGCTTGGCGGTCCAGGACCAACTCACGGCCGGTTCGTGAGACCCCGCAGACCTGGTGTGCTTGCTCAACTCAGCCCTCGCCCACGGGGTTAATACGCGTGCTTCATTGCACGAGGGCGGCCTCTTTCGATACGATTTTGTTCAAACGACAAAGGCACTGCCTTCTTTCGGTTCGAGTTGGAGGATTACGTGGCTGCGACATGACATTGCAACAAGCTTCTAGGCGGTGTCCCACAGGCTTATCGGCCCTGATCTCGAAGCCCCGAAGGTTGTCCGGGCGCAGCCCCTCAACCAGGTGGCATTCTTGGGGATCATCCGGGGTGCATGCGTCTGGGTTAACTCAGTACCTGCGGAAGCGGCGGGGGAATGGAAATCGTTGGTTGGCTAAATGGGTTCCCTAATACGGCTTTCCGGACCGCACACCCGAGACTGTCAACACCACGACGATATTTGTCTTCAAATGGAAGTTCTTAGTTGCATTATTTCCAGGGGTCTCGGTTATGGGTGGGCAAATTAGCAGGAAAGCAGGGCAGGTGCCAAACCTCGGTGTGTGTGGGAGGTTGGATGATGGAGTAAAGGTATCTCGGGTGGATTTCATGTCTATTTGCAAGTTGATGATGACGTCTTGGATGATTGCATCAATACCCATTTGATTGTTCCCGCCTACCATTAGCATCAGCATATACAATCAAAGGCCCTGGAAAGGCCTATATTTTTGGCAACGAGCGTCCGTTCTGGCAGATCTACACCTATCCCGTCTTCCGATGAGTTGCTCAGAGATGAAACAACGTTTCGAATGGGAGTGAAATCTCGGCTACGATTAAGGGGAGCATGGTCATTTCCAGCCTACAATCGACAAATGAGAGCTGATAGAATTCAATCCTGGGGCCCCAGATGCCGGAGACTCGAGTAAGCCCAGGGGTGACTGATTAGTCTTCCTCTGTAGATAGGCTCAGGAAACGTGATCTCGGGTACAGGCGGGCGAGTGCGGGGAGGGTCGGGATGAGACCGAGTCCCTGCAGACAATGAAGCGGCGCCGCCCGGGATCGGCAGTGCCGGTGACATACTTTTGTACCCGTCAACAATCCGGGGTGCCGGGCGCTGGCCGGACCGGGCCGAGGGGGTGGCCCCACCCAGGATTCCCGGCCTCATGGGGACGGCCGATGCCTGATCCCCACGTCCGACGGGCTCCGTACCCTACTACGTACCATGAAGATCCCAAGGGATTGTTTCATAACAAGGCAGACACGGACCCCATAAGGCATCCATCAATTAAGATGTGTTTTAATGGGGCAATTGGTTGCTTATTGCTGCCAGATATTAAAGGTGGTGTCGGCACTTGTCCGTCATCCATGCCTGAGCTATGTTCTGCATAATGTGCACGACAGAGATGGATGACGATACATGTCAGACATGAGGCCTTGTATTCGACCTCATTCTGTGGGCAGGGCAAGATTTTGATCCATCTCGATGATTTGGAGGCGGCACAAGAATGGATACGTACCGTGCGTGCTGTGCAGTCTGCCAGCCACGTGACATCACACCGACAAAACAAATGCACCCACAGCAGCGCCGGCTCTCTAGACGCCAGCCACCCAACCACGCGGGCTTGTTGGACAGGATTCTCGTCATAAAGGGCTTGACGCTCCCACGACTCGTATGATCCGGCTCGTACGGTGCTGCAGAGAATACGCAGGGTCCATGGATTCCTGGTCCTCAAGTCACTGACGCCGCCCACGACGTCGACATTCCTCACCAACCCACGCGGGGGAGGGGCTCATTGATTCGCCTTTGGCTGCCCGATGGCTGATGGGGTGACCCTGTGCTGGGTATAAACCGCGCCCAAACTTGGTCTGCCGCGTTTTCCAGCGGCCAGCAGACGCAGCAGAACCTAGGCAGGGGGGAAAATCGCTTGTCCACTTGATCTATTCGTCTTCTCCTCTCCCTTTCCACCGACAATTCCTGTTCGTCTTTCCTCTTGTCTCATTGCCCTCAAGATTGGCATTTCTGTCCTGGGACGACACCCTCGAAAACCCCTTCCCGTCCTGTCTCGCGGCCCAACTTCCAAGGCTCGCATTTGGCCCTCACCCGACGTGACGCTGCGGTTGCCATGCATGATCAGCCCCCAGACTCCAATCAGCTTTTGGGGGGTGCAATTGCTCGCGCAGCGTGGTCTCCGTTGAGTGGTCCGACTCCGTCATCGCGACTACACTCGCCTGCCAGTGTGCTCCGACAGAGGAGCTAGTCTAGCCTCGGCCGCTTCGAGGCCCAACGCATACGTCTTTTCTGGGCCTTCCAAGTCCTCAGAGGCGCCTCAAAATGAGGCTAGGATACGATCGAGACGTTGGCGATGGCCATGCCCGCCTCGTGCGTCGCAGGCCCCTCCGCCCCGAGTCTCGCGATTGGTATGGGCCTGCTGACGTCGTGGACTACCCGATGCCCCATCGGACACGTATCGAGGAGATACAAAGGCCCAGCAGACGGACGCCCAGGGGCTATGCGAAGAGCTCCAGGAGCTTGGATGCGTACCCGCCAACCATGATGCCGCCACCGCACTTGACACGGGCTTCAACAGATGCTTATAAGCGACACCCTCAGCTTTCCGTCTATGAAGCAGAAGACGATGACGATGAATCCGACGAACGATGGCCGCCCATGAAGCCCCGGGGCCGCTATGCCGAACGGGCCCGACCCCGCCAGCCGCTCCGAAAACCGAGAGAGCCGACCCCGGAGTCGACACCTCCATCGGAGAGTGAAGAGAGTGACAGCGAGGAGGAAGACGACGACGACGACGATGATGATGATGATAGCGATGATAGCAATCAAATAGAAGTGGTGGTTGAAGAGGCGGATGACGACGACGACGATGACGATGATGAAGAGGAGGAAGATCATAGACCACGCCCGAAACACCGACACCATCGACACCACCGACAAGTGAGCCGTGAAGAATATGTTACATCCTCGGATGAGAAAAGAAGACCAAGGCGGCAGAGAGTGCCCTCATCATCCACCTCTGACGAGATAGAAGTAACCTATGCTCGTCGTCAAGCCTCCTCCGAAAGAGGCTCCCCCGACCGGAGACCTTCTCTGAGACGTGAGGTCAGCGATATGCCCAGGCACAGCTTCCCAGCTAGATACACAAGTGTAATTGGGACTACTCGACCGCCTGTGTCTTCTAGGAGGTGAGTTGCGAATGTAGCCAAAACTGCAGGGTTCGTACTAATCAAGACACCAGGACACAAAAGGTTTATGAATCACGAGAGCTAGTTCGCGAAAGCCGCCCTCGTCGGACTGGTCCTATTCAGGTCATCAGGGAATCTAGGTCGTCTTCACGACGTCCTCCGAGCCTGGTGGGCAGCATGTTTGGGGACTCATCCCGAAATACATCTCCAGACCGGCCTGCTAAACTGTGAGTGCCCTCTGCATGCAGCTCCTCTGTATGATCTAACAAATTGTGCCTCCAGTCGTGATTGTAAAGGATGCCTGGACGAAGTTCCTGTATCGAGGTGTCCCAAGCTTGACTGCGGCCATCGCATGTGCCACAACTGCCTCAGGCGACGGTTCAAGCAGTCGATGACAGATCCTTCGCAGATGCCTCCGAGCTGTTGCCACCCTGAGCCCATTGGCCTGGAATATGTCGACACGCTTTTCAATCCCGAGTTCAAGAAGATGTGGAACAAGAAGTATGTGGAATACTCGATTGGAAATCGACTTCATTGTCCCTCCAGGCGATGCGGGGAATGGATTCGCCCGGCAAACATCTATACCGACCGTGACACGGGACGCAAGGCTGCCCGTTGCGACCATTGCAACACCAAGGTCTGTGTTGCTTGCAACGGCCGGTGGCATTTCTCTAGCAAGTGCCCTAGGGACGACGAAACGGCGAGGTTCCTCGATTACGCTAGAGACGAAGGACAGAGGAGATGCCATAAGTGTGGTGCTCGTGCTGAAGTCAGAGACGGCGAGAATCACGCAGCATGGTAAGGCAATCCTAGATGACGTAAATGCGTCTGCTAACAAAAGAATAGCCGATGCGGTGCCAACTTCTGTATTGTATGCGGACAAAAGCCCAAGAGATGCGAATGTCCGTGGTTCCGTCCCGACAACCCAGATTCTGATCAGGTTGATGATACGGATGGCCCTGCGCTCGTCCGCCGAGGTGAAATCCAAGTCTTCCGCGAGGAGGCTCCAGCGCCGCCAGAGAGGCGAATCTCTCGACGAGCACGAGGATCTACCAAGCCTCGATCGCGAATATATGATGAAGAAGCTCTCATGCGGAAACAGCAAGAGCAACAAGAGGAGGAGCTAGCCCGTCGGTCGCAATACTACAGCAAGGAAGATGAGTACGATGCCATGGGAGACATCCCAGAGGAGGTTGGAGTTGAAAACCCACCGCCGGGGCATTTGATGGACAAGTACCGTGGCACCGGCCGTAGAGTAGTTGGTGCTCCACCTTCCCCGAATCGGCCAGGGTTTGACAGGAACCCTCCTCCCGGAGAGTACTACTCCGGCAGTGACCATATGAGAGGGCCACCGATGGACAGAAGACTGGCAGATCGATTCGCGGAACCTCGATATGGTCCAATGCCTCCGATGGAGCCCCCGGTTGGAATGATGCCGCCGGGCTTGATGCCACCACCGATCGGAATGCCGCCTCCGATCCGTGAGAGCATGTACGGTGGAGGCATGGGACCTGACCGGGTTATCGTGGAGCGAGATCCAAACTACGACGATAACGACTCGTACTACAGCCACAGCTCCCGCAGTCGCAAAAGCGGGCGGCGCAGCGAAACACCCAAATCCTCCGAGCTGGCCGGACTAAGCGGGCGCGGCACAGGCATGGGTCGAGTAGATGTGTGGAGGAAGTTTGTCGAACCCGGAGATCCCGAAGGGGATCTGACTATTGCAGCCGCGTCAGCGTGAGCATTAGATGAGAAGTGCATGACGATTTATGAGGGATGGTGCTTTTATTAACAGGTGTGAACAAGAAAGAAAGAGGTGGTTGAACGATTAAAAGATTGATTGCATTATAGAGACTGGGTCGTTCCATCTGTCTTGGCTGGGTTTGAGTGGGATTTTGCATCTGGACTCGGATATGGGATAGGGCATTGGACAGAGGCCAACAGAACTAGCATTCTACCTTGAGAACTACTGTGTACAGTAGCTACTGATGGCATGGCATTGACATGGATGGTATGGTATGGATGACATGACGATGGCAGGGGGCATTGGAATGGGTGGTCGTTTGATTCTAGTCTTTTTCAGCTTTGTCATGATTAATGCGGTGTCATTTCGTATTTGCTTTTTGAAAAAAGAATAGAGGTGCTTCTAGATGGTGCTTGTATTAAATTATATTGCTTTGTATGCTGTCATGTTTCGAGTGTTGCAGTATCAGACGTTGAAAGGGTCCAGTCGCGTGACAGGGATGACCTCAGCTTTGAAGCTTGTTGAGAATAAGCCCAACAAGATGCAGCATCGGAGCAGCCCGCGACTCCCGCCCAGGCACTCCATGCCCGCGGTACCGCGGATTCTTCTGTATCGCGTGCTGTGGCTTCAGTGGGCTCCAGCGGCCCGCGTGATCAGCCCAGGACTCCTCATGGCCTGGAAGCCCCTAAATCGAAAAAAAAGATGTCACTGGAGTCCCCGCCATGATCGGAGGTTCATGTGTGTCATTGGCTGTCGGGTGGCTTGCTCCCCCCTCGACGTGGCCCCCGGGCGAAATTGAGGGCGACTGCTTTTGGCCATTTTCTAGGAAGCTTGCCGTCATTGTACATTGCTCATAACGCTCTTTTACCCGTCCCGTCCACTCGGTGTCGGTCTCGCAAAAAGACTCGTCATTCTCTCATTCTCGTTTACTCTAGCCTCTAGGTCCCCCACCGACGTCGGGTCCTTCGGCCGGCCTGTTGCAAGACCCCGTCTGCCGTCATGATCGACGCCCCTCTTGTTACCATCTCTCAAGCTCGTCTCCTTTACAGCCGACAATAATTTACACTACCTAACCAAGCAGATGTTATCTACGCCAGGCATGCTGACGTCAAAAGGCACCTTGTAGCCTCTCTCTTCCTCTCCCCTTCTCCCTCGATCGACATCACCTACATACAATACCTAACTACGCGTCACTCTCATTCGAAGCACCAAGGAACCTCCCCTGCCGTCCTACCCTCGCACCTGGGTACATTCGCCTGCTGCCTGTGCAGCGCAGCGCACCGCCGTCACGATGCTCCTCCTCCACCAGGTCGGCAGCCTCAAGACGGGCGAGGTTGTCCGCTACACGGTGACATACACCCCATCCCAAGATCGAATCCTACCGTCCCCCGAGAAGCTCTACCTGCGCGTGCGCAATACTTCGGCCATTGCCCTCCGCGCCGCCTTTGTCCACGGGCCCTATACCCTCTCCGTCGCTGCCTACCCCGCCGGCTTCAACCCCAACGAGAAGTTCGAGCACCCTGAGGTCTATGGAGTTCCAGAGTTTGAGCCTATGGTTAAGGCTGGCGGTTCGTGGGAGTGCGAGCTGATGGTCCCTGAGAATATTCGACAGAGCGCTGGTCTTGGAAGTCATGGGGGCTTTGGCAAGGGTCCCGCTCACGACGATGAGTGCGCCAGCTGGGTTATTGAGGTGACGTCGCAGGTCCTCTTCTCGACTTCAGCTGCTGTGGGCTTCGAGGTGGTGCTTGCGCGGGACTACAAGTCTTTGAACCTCAGCAGCTCAAGCCCCGTTGTTGGCGGGCAAACACAAGCGGCGCAACCAGGGAAGATTAGCGACCACCAACAGAGCCCAGGCTCCAAGGACGGACATCACCCTACGCACCAGCGCGGCATCTTCTCTCGCGCGATACGGGTCAAGGCGGAGGATACGGCGAGTCTGTGGAACACTCCTAAACTCCCAGAGTGGGAAGATCATAAGCATGAACACTTGCACGAGCACTTGCAGAAACTCCACAGTCAAGAGAAGCCCACCGAGGGCGAAGTCAAGACCGGCGAACCCCCTCCAACAGAAAAACCAAAGCAAAAGAAGATTCACATGGTGATCCTGACACACGGCCTGCATAGCAACCTTGGCGCCGACATGCTCTTTATGAAGGAGAGCATTGACGCAGCTGTCAGGCAAGCCAAGATCGATGCCAAGGCAAGGCGGGCCCGGGAGCGAGCTGCCAGAGGCCGAAATGGGGAAACAGGTACCGAATCAGAATGCGCCGATACAAAAGGCATGGACAAGACGGAGGGCGATGAGGATTCCGACGACGACGAAGAGGTGATTGTGCGTGGATACTCGGGCAACGCCACCAAGACTGAACGCGGGATCAAGTATCTCGGGAAGAGGCTTGCTAGATATGTTCTCTCGATGACATTCCCAGATCAGCCCTTCCTACCGTCAGGAAAGGGGGCGACCGACACCATAGTCCATACCCTTAAGGGGGACAAGGAGGAGACGGAGTTGAAACCAGCACATAAACACAGCACAATCCAGCTCGACAAGGACGGTGCGCACCTTCACAAGGCAGAGAGGCCTTACAAAATCACCAGCATCAGCTTCATTTCACACTCTCTAGGTGGACTTGTACAAACCTACGCCATCGCGTACATACAGAAGCACTCACCTCAATTCTTCGATCTCATCAAGCCTATTAACTTTATCGCCCTGGCTACACCCTTCTTAGGACTCAGCAACGAGAACCCCCTATACGTCAAGTTTGCTCTTGACTTTGGCCTCGTGGGCAGGACGGGCAAGGATCTCGGCCTGACATGGCGAGCGCCGACACTCGCGCGGAGCGGATGGGGTGCGATTGTGGGCAACTTGGGAGAGACGGCCCATAAGAAGGTCTATGGAGAGTCGCAACCCGAGTCAAAGCCCCTGTTGAGAATTCTACCGACTGGTCCTGCTCACACGGCGCTGAAGAAATTTCGCAACCGGACTGTCTACTCGAATGTGGTCAACGATGGCATCGTGCCTCTTCGCACGAGTTGCCTCTTGTTCTTGGACTGGCAAGGACTCGGGCGAGTTGAAAAAGCTCGAAGAGATGCTGGCTTGGTCGAGACGGTCGTAGGATTCGGATGGGCCGAGTTGACAGGTTCCAATCTTGCCGTCTCTCGACAGAGGCAATTGGCGCTAGGAGATCGTCAAGCTGACTCGGGCTCAACGACACCTCGTGAAACTCATGAGAACATGCACGAGGTTCCACAACCGCCCAGCACGGCCATGATGGAGGATGACAGAGCGAGTCTGCGGTCCGTGCCTACACCCTTTGACGATGCCCCGTCCGACTCGGCCGATTCAAATGGTAGCGGACCTCTAGCAGGGTTCTTCAACTTCTTCAAGAGCAATGAACCGCCCAAGCCTCCTACCGTATCTCAAAAACAGAAAAAGATCTTTCGACGAAGTCAGACGATCAACTTTGACGAGCTCGGGGACACATCTGCCAGCGATTCAACCCCGAAGCCATCAAGGGTGACTTCTGGACACGAGGGCGAGGAGGGCATGACAGCTCCGCCGAGGACAACCATCTTTGAGTCTGCCGGTGACCTGCTCAACCCCAAGATGCCAGATACCGAGTATCTCATTGACCCTTCCAAGCGGCCGCGCACCATCTTCCATGACCGTGTCTATCATCCCTCTGACATCCCTGGGCCACCACTCAAGAAACGCCCAGCGACGTTGGTGAGGAGAAAGACTGGTCAGCGCTCAAACTCATCGAGGACAGGTTCAATAAGCAGCACCGGCTCCTCCCCTTATACCTCGATGAACCATGAGGATACGATGCAGTCAGCTAAGGACTATGACGACACGGCAAACACAAACCCCGACAAGGAACCGCAGGAAATCATTGATACCTCGGCCATGCGCGTGGAGGAAAAGATTGCAAGGGCTTACCACCGAGATTTGTCTTGGAGAAAGGTCCTTGTCAAGGTAGAACCCGACGCGCACAACAATGTCTTTGTGCGACGCATGTTTGCCAATGCATACGGCTGGCCTGTCGTCAAGCACATGGTTGACGCGCACTTTAGTGACTCTGCTGCGTCACGCCTCCGCGATGAAGATGAGACCAGTCGAGAAAGGGCACGAGACATGAATCAGCCCCCGGATGAGCATGGAGGCGAGATCAAGAACAGCCGAGATAACCTTGCGGGCATCACCCGGACGGCGAGCGAGAACCGGGAGGCCCTCGATGAGGTGCCAGACTTGCCCAAGGCACCACACTCACGAGGCAGCGACGCTTCAGCGGCCCAACGTCCATCACGACCGGATCGAGACGACTCGACCACGACCACATGGAGTGAGCGGGACTGGGTCGACAGTGAATGTGATAGCGACCTGGACTTTGGAGGAGACGCGCGTGACCTGCCGCCTTCGTCGCCGATTCAGCAGGACAAGGGCAAGGAGGCGCAGAGGCGGAGCTCAAGCCCACTATCAGCCGGGTGGAACTGGGCGGAGAAGATTGTGGGCAAGGGGGCGACATCTCGGGCGAAGAGTCCCGTGCATGAGGGCGGGCGGAGTTGAAGGGCGCCAATTGAAGAATAATTCAATGTGAAGGGCGCCAATATTGAGGATTTATAAGATGAGTACTTTGGCAGAAGGGAGCAACAGTGTATAAAGGATAGAAGGCATCCATTGGCGGCGTAATGAGCGGTTCTTTGGCGCATCACGGGTTGAATAAAAAGACGATAACTCCAGAAAATGTGCGGACGGCGAGAAGGTTCCAGGTCTGCATGCACGAACAGGACAGGTCCATGTAGGTCTTAGATGGAAGAAGACGCCGACGATGAGATGTCTCAGGTACAGAGCCGTATTCTCGGATTCAAAAGATGGGGCTCCATTTTGAAGACAGTCCGGAGAAAAGGTGTCAGGCTAAGAAGCAAGTGAGTTTAGTCTGGAACTTTTGGGGTGAAAGTCTCCCTGCATATCAAGTCTGTGACGGCTTCAAAAGACTTTGAGGCTCGATCGAGATGGGTCAATTGAGTCTAGACATTGTAGAGCCATATTGGGTGTTGGTCAGAGTTGGTAGAGTGGTGTTTTCCCAACTTGGAAGACCTGATGAACTCAGGAGATATCTCATGCTGAAGTCGGTATAGGTGATGAGCGTGTGCAATTGACAAGCCAGGCAAGTGATAACCCGAGCAAATTGGCTAACTAGCTTCACAGTTGTAATTGATCCAGGCAAAAAAGAATCAATGCGTATCATCAAGTTGGAAGCAAAAAGTGAGAAAAACTCAAAAAGAAGGTATAACAGCGGGATGAAACCGCCTGAGTTGGACGAACAGGGAATCGAACCCTGGACCACTCCCAGATGATTCGGACAGAACATGCTAAGGGAGTATTATACCACTAAACCATTCGCCCGAGGGGATTGTTGTACGGCAGAGGGATTTTGGACACTATGTTTGGTGGGTTTGAGCCCAAGGTGGGAGGTTCTGTGTGGTGGGGCTGAAGTGAATCGAGTGCCGAGATCGAGGTGCACAAGGTTGCAGAGCAAATCTCTTGGCCAGTCAAGACCAAGCTTTTTAGAAGAGATGAAAGAGATGAGATTGGGTGAATGTTTGTATAGAGTCATTGACGTCGATGGATGAAATGGGAACAATACAACCTCCCCCACTGTGCCTTGATGACAAGAGGAGCAGACCGCATCTCTCTCTTCTTGCACGTGTTGTAAAGAGCATCGAACCTTCCCCAACCATGACGACCATGTGCGTCACTCCGAAGGCCTCCAAGGTCAGAGCTTCAAAGCGAGCTAAACTCCATCCAAACCAGCAAAAAAATCCATCCACCGACCGGTTTCTAGTTTCTAGTTCTGGCATCGTCGTCAGCTTCGCCACGACTCTAGATTTTTCCGATCAAGGGTTTTCATTTTGTTGGGTCTTTTGCCTCTTTATTTAAATACTTGTTGTGTGTCGCGCCCATTGTCGTGTGTCTTGAGCCTGCCTCTCCCGCCGACCACTCGCCCGCCACCCCGCCAGCTTTGAATATCTCAGTCTATGATCGTCATGCTGCGATAAATCTCTGACGACTTTGCTGCGCCTCCCAGCTGGAACCTCTTCCTCTCCTTCTGAAGCCCACCGCGAGAAATACCACCCGACGCATCCGCCGAACGCTTAGCAACATTCCCAATATCCCAACCTCGTCGTCGTCGCTGTCGCATACGGTGTGCGCCCAGGCAGCACCCACCCTCACCGAACCATGAGGCTGTTCCTCCTCCCGCTCTCAACGCGGAGGACGCTCCTGTACGCCAAGCGCGGTCGCATCAACAAGAATGACCACGGCTATGTAGACAGGGCCGCCGACTTTGCCGCAAAGAAGTGGGCTGAGTGGGAGAAGATGGAGTCTGGCTGGAAGCGCAAGGTGGTTGACTATGGAAACCACGCCTTTCGGCGCATCCCCTACGAGGAATGGGGTCTCAAATCAGTCCCGCCTCTGACTTCCCGCCGCCGCGCCGAAGAGCTAGAGGACCGCAAGAAGGTCGAGGTTGTCTTCCCATGGTCGGTGATACCGCCCAACAATGCATTGGGTATCCTCAAGACTCTTGCTACGGAGAGGCAGGCGTTGCATCGCAAGCGCTTCATATGGTGCTGTATCGGCATGCCAATCACGATTCCATTCGCATTGGTGCCTGTGTAAGTGCCAATGCCCCATGTCTTGCAATAACGTGAGAGCTGACATTTCTAGAATCCCCAACCTCCCCTTCTTCTACCTCGTTTACAGAGCCTGGTCACATTACAGAGCCATTGCGGGTGGAAAGCACGTACAATGGCTTATTGAGAACGAATTGCTATACTCGGTGCCATCAAAGACGCTTGATGATCTCTATGCGCTTCACGCACCGCCCGCTGAGGAGCCAGATAACAAGGAACGAACTCTTCTAACGCAGAAGGAGGTTCAGACCTTTTCAAAAACCCTTGATATGCCCGCACTCGAGGTTGAACTCGAAAGGGCCATATGGCAGGTTGAGCAGTCAATCAAAGACCCGTCCGACAAGGGTCCTAACAAAGAGGAGGCAGCCGGCACAGCCTCTGAGAAACCAGGCTCCACTACTCCGGTGGAGGAGAAGAACAAGAAGAAAGATCAATGAGTCAAAGACATTTACGCCTTGGACGATGTATGATAAAGAGTAATTGGCACGGCTTTTTTTTTTTTTGGTGGGGGTTCATGGTTTTTGAAGTAAATGGGTTGTATAGATGGCGGCTTGAAAACAAAAACAGGCGTAGTACGCGGGTATATCCTATAGAAAACTCTCCCAACACCGACAACACCAAAGCAGAAGAAAGCGGAGCAACAATCGCAATTCCCTAATCCATAAATATCACGTTCGCGGTCTTCCAATCTCAGTCATAAAGGCCCTGCTTGTCGCAGCATGTCGCGGACCTTGAGGGCGGGCAGCATGCCCATGAGACCCATGGCCAGCAACATTCTTCTTGTCTTGAGGCATGAGAGGTCTGGTAGTCGAAGGCCACTGGCGATGCGGTGGGCGTCTGAGAGGGAGAAGCTCATGCGAAGAGGGGGATAACAGTTCTAAAGGGACGTCTTAGCATGTGTATCGCAATGTCGTTTATTATATCGAAACTCACCTTTCCCTTGGATCCCTTTGCTAAAGCAGCTGCTGCTGCACTCTCATACTGAGCAACTTGGGCACTGAGAACATGTCCTCTCCACGCCTCGGCAGCCTTGACCCGGAGCAGTCGTTGAGTAAGAGTGTGTGATGCCGGGTGGTTCCTCTTCATGGCTCGGCCACGTCTCCGGCGCACAATGCGTCCAGGACCATAGCTATTCTCGGGTCCATGGTTCGTGGGGTTGAGGGGGGAGGGAATGACGGGAGCGTACGAAGACGCATCGCGGTAGGCAAAAGCAGCCATGACTGGTATCTCTTCTGTTTGCTGGAACGAGGAAGGAGGATTGAAGCTCACGAGGGAGAATGTTGAGTGGAATCGATGAAATGGAATTATCTTTCTCGAGGAGTTGAGGGAGAGTGAGTTGAGTGAGAGGGATGAAGCCAATTCTTTCAAAACTAGGAGAGGGCAGTCCTCTTTATTCAATTCCTCTGGACACCAAGAAATCGGATCACAAGCCATGTAATAAAAGATAGAAGTAGAACAAAAGCCCTCTAGGGGCTGGAGACCCAACCCATCCATCAGGTAAAACATTGTGGTCTGGATCCGAAGGAATGTTGACAATCGCGTATAAGTCGCGAACCCCTCATCCGCGACAATACACATCATCGATTCCCACCCACACACACACATGATCCATTCATCAGCTCTTTCGGGGCTTCTAGTCAGGTACGCCAGGGGTTACCCGACGCGGACTCAGATCATCTGTGTGTTTTGAATGTATGCACGTCAATAAACCCAAAAAGCAAAAAAGGAGTGAAGAAACAGAAGAGAGGGAGTAGTGGGGAGGGGAAAGAGGGCCAAGATTGTGACGAGACAGCGTAAAGTTTAGAGACGAGAGACGCCGCGGCGAGACATTTTGACTGTCATGGTCTAGCGGGTAAATGAATAGAGGCCCCAATGGTTCGCATTTGATGGATCGGCTTCTTTTCTCTCTCTCTCTCTCTCCCTCCCTTGAATACGGCGGGACTTGACCTAATAATCGCCTATACTATTGGCTTCCTCCCTCTCCACATCGTGCTCCTCTATGGGCTAATATCTCTCTTGTTCTGGCTTGCCCTTCCCTTCCTTGGTCACAAGAGACATTGTTCAATGGAGCTGGACAATGGAGCTGATTGCGGGACGCGATCCGAGCGAGGCGAACAAAGGTTCAATTCAATTACACGACGCGGCGAGACTCTCCTCCTCCCCACGCGGTTTAAATGGAAAGTCTGAGTTTTCGCGATCGAGCTATTCTTTATTAGAGAAAAAAAACCTCAAGGGCAATTCAATCCATCCATCAGTGAACTGTATCTAAGCGAGTGACCAAAGCCGTCTCCAACGCCGACCCTTTGATTATTGTATTATTACCCAACGTTGATTGATGGATGCAAAAAGTTGTATCTGTGTAAGAACAGGGGGATCCAAGACGGATTCAAGAAAGAGGTGAAGTAAAAACCGTCTTGTCTATTACGAGATAAAGGTTGCTTCGGTAAAGATTGTGCCCTCCTCGACGATCTCCTGGTCGCCGATCTTGAGCTTCAAGGGAAGCTTCGGGTGGTACTATACGGCCGAGTCAGCAAGGGATATGGCGTATTATCGGATCATGCGGAAATTAGTTTAACAAACCTGATAGATGTAGGGCTTGGTTCCAGCTGCCGCTGCAACAATCGTCTTGACAAAACCAGGCACCTCGGCCATGACATCGACGCGGTCAACGCGCTCTTCCAAAGGTCCCTCGGAAGTTGCCTCGATGGTCTTGCCGTCCTTGTCCGTGCCCGACCAGGTGTACTTGGCATGGCTCGGCTCCGGCCAGTCATTCTCCGAGTCGTTCTTAACCTGCGTGTGAGTGGCCGTGTTCTTGGAGCCTCCAATGAGGATCTCGCCGTCCTTGGCGATGCCGCCGACGTTGACGAGCGTGGAGCCGTAGGAGGGGGTGCTGGTGAACTCCATCATGACAGCCGAGTAGGTGGGGCCCTGGAAGTTGACAAAGTTCCACCGGCTGGCGGCGTGGTGAGGCTTCATGCCCTGAAGGGCATAGACATAAAAGCCACGGCCCTTGAAATCAAGAGGACCCTCCTCGGTGGTGATGGTGCCCTCGGCCACGCATCGCGGCCAAAAGACGTGTCGCATGGAGCCCCATGGGTTCTCGAGGTCAGTGCCATACAGAGTCTTTCCGGTGGCGCCGGCCTGGAAGCCGGGAGAGGTGCGGGTGAGCTTGAGGTTGACGATGGCCCGCTCGTCATTCATGCTCTTGATGGTATAAAAGGTGCCATCCTCGGACAGCTCGACGGCGAGGTCGTCGGCGTAGAAGCTCGCCATGTCCTCGCTAAAGTCATGGTTGCTGAGGGGTGTCGAGCACCAGAGGATGGGCTTGGAGCGGTCGGGGTAAAAGACTTTGCAGTTGAACTGGCAGGTTGTGCGGATGCCGCTTTTGTTTCCATGTTAGCCGGTATGTACAGTATAAGCGAGCACGGCGCACATACGCAACGTTGCTGTAGATGACCTGGAGGAGAGCAACATGGTTGTTCTCGCCAAAGATGTAGATGGTCTGAGTCTCGACCGACGTCGAGTCCATGGCCTGCCATTTCAAGTCCTCACGCTTAGACTCGGTGAAGGGTGTCTTCTCGGTCTCGACGGCGACCGACTTGATGGCCTCGGGGCCATAGATGGGCTCCTGGGTACCGGCGACATTGGCCAGCCTAGAGCAAGAATCCAATCGTCAGTTTTTTTTCTGCTGTTTTTTTAGGTCAAGATGGAGGCAGCTGAACTGAACCAGGGTCCAAGCCAAGGTGGGGTTGGATGGGTTGAGGCGTTTCTTACTGCTGCTTGGCCCAGTTGAACATGATGAAGGTATTCTCGCACGGCACTGGATATTTTGGAGCAAATAGGGGATCAGAGGAACAAGATACTCGACGGGTTCGGCGGAGAAAGGATGTGATGATGGGTCGAGAAAAGCTGGGGGAGGTCCCAATTAAGAGTCTTGAATCGATGGGGATGTCACTTACTCTCACACCGCTGGGGGCATGGTACCTACAGCCTTAGGTTTCTTTTGTGGCTTGACTTGATGCAACCTTGGAGGGGTCAATCATGGAGCATGGAGTCAAGACCGAGCGGAGTGTGGCTGAAGGCCCCACGTCTTCAGCCATAATGACGTGTGTGAGGTGAGAAAACGCGTATTCGAGACGCGTTTTTTCTCACTCGGATCTGAAGGTGCTGGGGGAGGTTGACGACAAGACATACGTTTCTGGTCATTGTTTTCTCTACATCCAGCCCAGGCAGACGCGGGGAGATTATGCGCCACACTTTCTTGGTGGACTTGGATTAACAGTGGTCACTCCGTGCCTTCCGGAATTTGCGGGAGGCCTCGTGCACTCAGCAACGGCCGGTCCCTCAAAAGTAATCTCAGCCATGCCCAATTACATGGTTCTCGTCGCCTTACCCTAGAGATGCCGAGTCGCTCCAGCAGATCCGGTCAAGAAAAGGCGAATAGGGGCGCTTGAAAGGTGGTACGGGCAGGCATTATTCGGGGCTCGGCTGTTTGATGCTTGTTTCTTATTTGAACTTCGAAGTTACGTCACAATAGACCTGAGCTTGCATGGCCGTGGAAGTGAAATTAGTTCCAGCAATGACCAGATCATGCATTCTGTGTGCATCCATCTTCCACTACCCCGAGTCCGCTTACACAATAGCAACCAGTTTGACGGCTTCTACTAATTACCGAGCGTCATCACAAGAAGTGCATAGCATCAGGTCATTCTGAAAAAAAAAATTACCAAAAAGGGGCCGACCAACAGAGCGAGGCCAAATCAACGAAATCACTTGCTGCGGATCCCCATCACGGGGACAGAAAGAGATTTGGGCTCGGCCAGCTGGCGGCGGTCCCCCCCTGGGAAATTGTCGGCCTGTCTGGAAGGCCTCGACGACGAACCAGGGACTAATAAGTAATAAACCCCACAGGCTGACGGGAGATGGCGATCAAGAATCCTCATCGATCGGTGAGGTCTTGTTTCTCGGCGCGTCCCTGAAGACGGGACGATGAGATCTCGGAGCGCGTGATCCATGATGGTAGCTCTTACATCAACACCAAGACAAGACGGTTTGCCAGATCCGGCTTTACTAATAAATACGAATATCCCGACTCGCCGGATGGACAGTTGCATACCCAGGTTGTAGGTAGTCGGTCAGTCAGTCAAGCTGACAGGCCACATTGCTGAGGGGACAGTAATAATTGCTTGTGTAACGGCCAGCTGTCCAATCAGCAAGTCCCTAAACCTTCCAAGGCTCTTGCTTCAGCCAAAAAACACAAAAGTCTGCAACTCTATTGCTCGCTCGGCGTGTCGGCCCTTTAATACCAACATTCGTTCACTGAGACTCGGTCGCTGATCAGTGCGCGCGCGCCGCCGTCTCTCAGCTTAGGGGCCCCGGGGAATGTTGATTTTCCAGATCACGCTTGCTTTCTTCTTCAGCTTTCTCATCGCATCACATCAAATCATCCATTCAACGCGACATCGCTTCACCTCGCTTCGTTGATACTGCACGCCCCCTGTTGGCGCCGACCATCACTTTGACTCTGTTTTGCAGACGTAGCCTATTCCCCGGCTTATTCGCGTCCACTCGCTGTCTCTCAAGCTCCGTCCCTGACGCCCGCGCGGCCGCAGGTTGATCAATCTTATCAGCGCGCGGCTACATCTTGATCGATAACGCACTTATCCAGACTACGTATCTCGCAGCAAGCTGCTCTGCAGTGGGGGCGCCAGGTACATATCCGAACCATGGAACCCACGGGCATGACGACCTCGTCGTCAATGGAGGATGAGCTGCAACAGACGACAACAACTCAACAAGATCACGACCCCAACGGCGCACCACCAGGTCTCGCAGACATTGCAGCAATCTGCGCAGCTTCCGAGAAACTCAGGTACGGGATTATGCCTCTCTGGATGTTATCATGTCGCGATTGTCACACAAAGTCCAAGCTCAACTTCAAGCGACTCGAACCCTTGGTCGTTTACTATCCGTCTGACTTAGCACTTACTAACACTCATCCACAGAACATTGTGTGAGCCATATCCATCACTTGAGATGTCTCCTAGCGCACCGCACAGTGCTGCATCGTCAGCTGCAGCACCACCAGCCGCATCGCAAGCTGTTGCATCGCCAGCAGTCGCGCCGCCCACCGCCACATCGCATGCCGCGACGAGTGGGGGTTCCGGTAGTAACCTGGTGAGTCTAGATTGATTCCTTATGTCATCATCTTATCAGTCCCTTCCCGAGATCACACTCCTGGGCCTCCTTCACGACCATCGACCCACGGTTTCCATGTCACCTGGACCGCAAACTTATTACACAAGGGAGCGAGCTCCGAGTGCCCATGCTCCGTGGTGTCCTGGGGTGGCCCACTGCTGTTCACCGTCTTATCGCGACCGATTGATATGGTCACGTGAATCGGCATATCCTTGATGACACTAAGCCTATCATGGGTCTGAGTGGGCCCCTCCTGTGGGCTTATCAAGCCAGTTACGTTGCAGCCAAAGAATTTTACTCCATCCTCTTATCGTGGTCGAGATAATAATCATCGCCCTCCCTCCCGCTTCGCCTTGGACTTCATCTTCAACAACCGGCGTCATGATGGCAACTAACGGATCAACGCAGCCAACCTGCCAAAACTGCAGCACTTCGACCACGCCGTTATGGCGCCGCGACGAATTTGGCTCCGTCTTGTGCAATGCCTGCGGTCTGTTCCTCAAGCTCCACGGCCGCCCTAGGCCAATCTCTCTAAAGACGGACGTTATCAAGAGCCGCAATCGCGTCAAGACGATGCGCCCGGACTTGGCGAACAAAAAAAAGGTGTGTTTGTTCGTATCCGACACAATACCCCTTACTGACCCCTTCTGGCAACAGCAACAACAACAGTTACAACAGCAGCAGCAACAGCAAGCCCAGAACTTCGTCTCCACTGATCCCAACGGTGTTGACATTACTGGACAAACTGCTGCCGCCGCGGCGCATGCTGCTCAGGCCGCCCGACGGACATCACAAAAGTCAGCCAATGGGCACGATGGATCCGACTCTCCGATCTCGCGCACCGGAACCCCCTCGATGTATTCGCATAGCCTCTCTTCCTTCATGGTCGAAGACCCATACCAGACTGGCTACGTCGCTACAGGGGAAGGTCGAGCTACATCCCCCCTAAATGGAGACCGCAAGATGGAGGCCCCACAGACCCATGAACAGCTTATCGCTCACAACTCGAGCTTGAAGACACGAGTCAGTGAGCTTGAGGTTATCATTGAGCTTTTCCGAGGTCGTCTGAGCCAGCTGGAGCAGCAAGAGGCCGTCGCGCGAAGTGGTCAACAAGTCGCAGGCGCAGAACAGACCCAGCTGCGTTCTCAACTGGAAGCCACTAGAGAAAGCGAAGCGCAATTGCGCGCGCAACTCGAGGACAGCCACAGAAGAGAAAATAGCTTGAAGCGACGACTGGATGACCTCGAACTTGAGCTTAAGGCAGCCCAAGACGCTAGAGAGGCTCTGGAAGAGCGCCCAGCTAAGAAACCCCGCATTGCCGAAGTGCAGATGAAGGATGAGGTTGCCGCGGGCATTGAGGCTGCTGCTGAGGCCCTGCTGGTCGCCGAGGCGGTAAAGCCAACCGAGCCCACTGCTACGGAACCTGCTCCTGCTCCTGCTGTCGAAGCTCCTGAAGCACCCGTGGTGTCCCAAGCACCCGAAGTAGCTCAGCCTTCAGAAACGGCCGAGGTCCCTGCCGCGACTGAGACAGTAGATGTCCCTGTCGCACCTGAAGCCACCGAAGCCACCTCAACTGCTGAAACCACTGAAACTTCGGAGAGCAAAGAAGTGACCAAGGTGTCGGAAGACATCGTGATTCCTGACGCGCCCACTGCATCAGAGGTATCCGCTCCAGAGGCATCTGCCCCTGAGACCACCGAAAAAGTGGAAGCAACTGAGCCTGCAATCGCAGCATCAGCATGATAAGAGTGACGTTGCAAATCATCTTGACCATCAGCATGTCGCACGCAGCTGACGCTGGAACGTCGAATTCGGTTCCACTGTCATTGTATCAATCAATACCTGTGTCGGCGGCGCATCAATGCTACTAGCCTCACAAGATGCGACGGCGACGACGGATGATATAATATTTCCGCATCGTTTAACTCTTATTTGCTTTATACCCTTGTTCGAGAGGCGTCGGGCGCGCTCACTTTTGTTTTCATGTTATACCTCGGAAGGGGGCAGTGGTAGCGAGGGAAATCTGGCGTTGAAGGCCAACTTTTGTTTTGATTGTGCGAGACAATTGGGGAGCACACACATGGTTTTTTAATGGGACGATGATGATCTCTCAAGTTTTGCTGGACCATTCTTTTTTGAACCGATTGACTGATGGGTTTACCAACCACGTAGTATGGGCGACTTGGGAACATGTCGCGCCTGGTCAAAGGCATCATGGAGTTGAGGCTTGCTGGCTTCCTCTGGAGGCTGTGTACGGTTGGGGATTTGAGAAGTGCGCACGTCGACCTAGGCTACGAAAAGTTACGCTGCTTGCGAAATGATACAAAATATTCGATCTTTTTGACATGGATTTTGATCGTATTTGTTATGCTGATGTGTAGAATCTATCTCTTGATACGGAGTACTTACGCTATAACTACCTATGTGTTTGAACAAAGTATATGGTCATTACATAATCCGTCCATGTTGCTCTCGCTCGCAGCTCGTATGTGGAGGTACCTACTTATCCATGCGCACTTATAAACGCAGGGCCTTGTAGCGTCTAGAATTTGCAAGACGTGTGCAAATGGTTTGCATCCATGGATGTTGGGTTTTGTTTGCTATGAAGGTGTTCGTGGTTGCTTGCATATTGAGGTCACGTGCAGTTCTTTCGCAGACTGCGCCTCCCATCTGCCTGAACCTTGGGTAGACTTTAGGTTGTGTGATATGATGATAGCTCTCTCTCCCCTCCAACAGCCAGCGTCTCAAAAGCTCGCCACCTCTATCTGTTTGTTATTATGGAAAACAAGACACTCCAGAAATAAAATACCTACATACTTGTCGCATTTGGTATTTATTACTCGGAGCCTTTTATAATCGCTTTCTTTCTTTCTTTTTCTTGAGACGCATTTGCTTGCATACGCCATCTTGCGCCAGCCTCCAGATCAAATCAAAAGCTTCCTTTACCGACAACAGACTCCCTCGACAATGCCTCCCACCGCGGCGACTCGCGGGGGTCCTGGCCTTAAGACAATGAATCCTTTGAACCCTTTGAATCCTCCGGTGCGCAGAGGTGTGGTTCATAAGCCTGGGATGGGCCGGGGCCCGGGCGGGAAGACCCTACCCGGGACGAAGAGACACCGGTGAGACTTTACAAGATGTTGACGTTGCTTGAGGTAGATGTTGATGATTTTACGACAGAAAGGTTTTGGCGGACTCTATATATGGAGTTAGTATGTGTCATCTCTCTTGTTTATTCATGGGCGCGTTGCTAACATTGTACAGCCAAACCTGCCATTCGGTGAGATTGACCACCAACCTCTAGTCTTCTCTCCAAGAACTATAGATTACTGACTAAAACCTCAGACGACTTGCGCGCCGGGGCGGTGTAAAGCGTATTTCTGCCGATATCTACGATGAATCAAGAAAAGTCCTCAAAACCTTTCTCACAAGCGTCAGTACTCATCTGTCCTGTCTGCTTCTAAGCCCCAACACTGACATTCAAGCAGGTCATTCGAGATTGCATCATCTACGTCGAGTACAGGAACGCAAAGACTGTCACTATTAGTGACGTATGTGAACCCAAGCAACGTTCACGTTGGAGCTCTGCTGATTTGGCAAATAGGTCATTCACAGCCTGAGACGTATCGGCCGTCCCATCTACGGGTTTGACCCAGACACGGCAGAGAACAAGGCAAAGAGGCATACCGCTCACCAACCTCTTCGATACCGCTAAGGGTACATTGTGCCTGGGCTTGTAGTAAGCCATCATGTACATGACGACGCAAAGGGGGGAGTTTACCGGCGTACGGAGGACAAAACTGTTTCTGGCATTTGGAATTCTGTCTGTTAAATCTTGCGGGCGTGTTTGGCATCGAGATGGACAAAGGAGAGGTTGGGCATTTCAACTTCTGGGGGATAATTTGGACGCTCAAGAACAAGGGAAAGGGAACTGGCATCATGTTTGAGTTGAGAGAGATCAGAGATTGTTATTAGCACCAGGTCCATCATGAATGACATGACCCAATGAATTATGAGCTTCTTCTTTAACGAAAGAAATAGGTATGGGGTATCTCAAGTGACAGTACAAGTAGGTATCCAAAAAAATATAGCAAGCAAGCAAGCTCCCGCAATTACGTGCTTCTTCTTCCCCTGGCGTATAAGCCTCCATCTGGTATAACCTCCGTCTGGTATCGCCTCCACCTGGTTGGTGGTATAGTTTCCTCGAGTCTCTGTCATGACTCTTCTTCTAGTGGTATCTGTATATAGTTTGTTTGTTGATTATAGCCGAGTCTTTCCGTCGATAGTGTCGTCTCCTGGACTTTATATCACTCCATCGTCACCTGTTTCATTCTCCATCTCTTCCTCATCATCGTCTCACATTGATCGCCTTTTCTCGATGATGAATTCGTTGGTTGCAGGACCTTTCATGTCCTCGTAATGTTGTTGCTTCGTGCCATGGCTGCATTTACCTCCTTCTCTTGAACATGTCCCAGTCGGCCAGAACTCCGTCCAGGGCCTTGGTGGCCCGCACCTCGTCCCTACGGAAGGGCGCATTGAAGATACCGGGGAGAAGCATGGCACTGTTGGCGTGTTCCTGGGCAAAACCGATCTCGGCATCCTTGCCGCAACGCTCCTTGGTCATGCGAACGGCCTCATGGAGGAGATCCTTGCCAACACCCTTTCCACGGTAGTGAAGGTTGGTAGTCCACGCGCGGATGACACCCTTTCCACCACGGAGCGAGAGAGATCGTCTGCGTCTGTGGCCAGAGGTCGGGTTTGGTTCGAGACGCAGGACGAGCGTTCCGACGATGTCATCGTTGATGCGAGCAGCAAGCAGGGTATCCTCCTCACCATCGTCGGCCCGCAGCCAGTTCCAGCGCAGTCGTTCAGCCAGGGAGATGTATCCACTGGCCAGGTATCGGATCCCCATGAGGTAACTCATGATGACACCGCAGGAGATAGTCATACTAAGGCCGGGGTCGAGACGAGAGACCCCCCCGAGGTGGTAAATGGCAGCGAGGGTAGTAGACAGACCGGCGAGGCATAGTGGGTGAAAGACGAGGTTCAACGAGGCTCGCTGACGCATCTGGGCGATCGAGTCGGCCACCAGGCGAAGACCCTCGATCTTGTCCTGAGGCTTGTCGAGAACCTCGAGGGACAGCGGCTCAATATCATCGTCGTCATCGAAGCCACAGAATGGACCGTGGGCGGCAAGCGGAGAGGGCGATGGCGGGACATAGGAGGAGAACGGGACTGAAGGACCGAGCTGTGGAGAGTTGGTCGCCGAGGTCATGCCCGAGTGAAGGACGAGATTGGCGCGGAGGAATGTGAAGAAGGCTGCGGGCCGAAGTGTTAGTCATTTTGGCTTTGGCTACAAATGTGTCCCGTCGAGGCCATTTCCAAAACGGTGAAGCGGAAGACCAAGCTCCAAGACAAAAGTTGTTTCAAGATATCCACCAATGTCATTTCTGAGACCGTCTGCCTTACAAGGACACCATTACAAGCTTCAAGGCAAGGTCTGACTGTGACTCAAGCTCATCGCTTGAGCTTGTCGTCTAGGTTGACCTTGACCTTGAAACTCATGACAGGGGGGGCGTTGTTGGTGGTGGCCGAGGTAACGAAGTGACAGGGGATCGAGACAAGCGAAAAAACTCGGGTCCAAGAAGACAAGGGTCCAATCCAACCGCAGCCAAGAGTAAGAAAAGAAAAGAAATGAAATACGACAACAACAATAGGCAGAAGGATTGTTGGGGAGAAACTCACCAGCACTCGTCTTGAGAACGGGGACAGCACCGACTCGGTCTGCCATGGTGCTTGGGTGACAGGTCCTCAGGTCGAGCTCTCTGATAGCGATATGGTGAGGACCCTCCATGGTTGTGTAGGTGGCCATAATGGCTGTGGTAAGGTATTAAAAAAACAGAAGAGAACAAGTATAAGGGAGAGATAATAGAGTAGAGTAGAAGGAAGCCAGCCTCCAAGAACAAGTGTGTAGACTGGACAACTAAGAGATGGTGCAAGAAGAACAAGATGGGTATCAGTAATAGTAATAGTAGGTGTGTATGATAATGTCAAGAGATGAAGTGAGAGAGAAGAGGGAGAGCAAGAAAGAAGTAGGGGTGGAATCTGGGGGATCAAGAAGAAATTTCAAAGTTTTGGATCTCGAGGCATTGGTCGTCAGCTCTTTGTTCTGGGCGACCCGACGCTCTGGTGGCCGTAGCGCCCTTTGCCCTTTGGCCTCTCAAATGCAACACACTCTGCATTAGAATCCTTGCATCTTTTGCGGCGCTGACACGGCCTTGCGAGCCCGGATCCCTGGGCTAGGAGGGTCTTCCTTGTCCCTTGTCTCTCTTCCCAACCTCTGACGGCGACTGAGATTGTCGTCCAGGTAGTGCCAAGCCTAGCACGTATGCGGTTTGCTCCCATGTGGTGGTTGCGTGACAGTCGACACTATTCTGTGACCGATATCGTCCTGTGCTGCCCGCGCGGCATGGCCGTCCTCCTGTGCAGCAGTAGCTTGACTTTGGCACGTCACGTCAACGAGCCCTCCTCCTCATCCTCCCCTCAACCTCCTCTTCTGTGTCTCTTATCTCGATCGCCTCCTCCAATCATGCTTCATCGTCCACATCTGCGAGCGTCCAAAAAGACCGCAAGCAGGCAGCCCCCCAGCCCGTTTCCCCGCCGCCAGTAGAAGTATCATCAGCCAACTTCATCATGGTCTCGCAGGGGCTTGCTTGAGAGGGTCAAGCCCCTCCAAACTCCACCTCTTCTACCCAGCAACAATGAAAGAGAAGCGGGGAGCCGAGCCGACAAGCAAGCCAGAATGGCGTTAGCTCACCGTTGGCGTAGCCCATTAAAACCCGTGGCGTTGGTCGCGCCGTTCCTCCACCCTCGTCCGCCCGCTCAGCTCATCAATTGTCGTCCAGAGCACGCGAGCCCCGTACCTCAGCGTCGGGTTCACCTCGACTCGAGATAAAAGCCCTCACCTTGCCCGGGGCAACTTGATATCGCAGCCGGGCCAAGAGATGTGCATCCCTCAGGTGTGAGTGGGCTCCTGGTCTGCGCTGAAGGGACTAATCGTCGCCGGCAACCCTCACATCGGTAGCTTGGGCAATCGTGTGATAACGCGCATGAGCCGTCGCGCGAACGCCTAATTGTCCAGACGCCACAAGATGCCTGCCATCCCACTGCATCGATACCGCTCGTTGCACTAACGTCAACTTCCCTAGCACGTAGCTGTCGCTGTCGTCGCTAGATCGTCAGGGGGCCTTGGGGATCGGACAACCCAGAAGATGTGAAGCCCGTCTGTTGGGACGACGAGAGTCTGGACCCGCGACGACGGGTGTGTCTCCTCATGCCACTAACCGTAGCGGCACAATCGTCTTCGACGCCATCTCTCTTTCATGCAACAGTCAGTCCAATAGTTTGGTCCTCGACGTGTACGTAGTATCCTGACTCTGGTTACAGCGCCCCCATGAACATCAAAGGTTGAGTCGAACCAGGGCAAACCAACACTGGGCGCCATCAGGAATGGATGGACGAGTGAATGCAGCAAGACGTCGACCAAGAACGGATATGGCTTCCTTCATGGATCCAGCTCCACTGCTGACGTATCAAGCATATCCCCGACTGGCCCAGCTCGTTAAACGCGCCGCCCGCTTGACATTGACACTGACTGGGGGACCCCTTGGATCAAGGCCGTGGCTCATGGCCCAACTGACTGTGTGGGGGACCGGCCGAGAATTGAATTTCTTGCGCCCAACCACAAATGCTTGGTTACCAACGGTAACAAGATCGTGCGGGATAGTTCCAACGCCTCGTTGCATTTAGCCACCAGCCATTGCCTGTAAACGACCGTCTTCTCGCAACTTGCTGCCATCTTCATCTCCATCACCTCCGTTTTCGTTGGGAGCGTCTCTGATCCTGAGAATTCCGTAGCATCCTCGATCCCCTCCCCGGCCGCTGCAGCTAGAGGATGTAGCCTGTGCTTAACCATCGTTTCCCCGTCAATGCGGGCCCGCGCTTCAGGAATGCCAAGAGACGCTCATGAAACGCTCGACGACGAAACTCGAATGGAGCACGGGGCACGGAACGCGAAACACTTCATGTCCGTCGTTACGTTTGACCACCGGCGATCTGTCCCCAAGTTGGATATGCCCGCCAGCAACGTCGTTGCTGGAGCTGCCGCCACCACTGCACGGATGGACCCTAGGTTTTCGGCATGTGGGAGATCGGCTGCGTGGAGCAAGGCGTACGTATGAGTGTAGGCGGCCCGAGGTGATTCTTGTTTGCTAGACAAAGCTTCTGTCTGTACCTTGTCGATTATCTCTGCCGTGGTCAAGGGTTTAATGGGGATTGTTGAATCTTCAAACATTGAACGAATCGGATCCTAGAGGTAGGAAAGCACCTTCAAGGTTCAGTTGCCCAACACACAAAAAGTCACATGTCATGGCCATCATGTACATTGATCGTGATCTGGAAGGAGCCCTACACGATGGATGTAGGTATGCAGCTCCTGCCTTTATTGGAAGCACAATATTATAACAACAACAACCCTTGTCCAATATTTCATCACCACTGCAGGCGTCACCTTCCATCATCTCCAACCCGGCGGGATATTACAGACACCTTCAAGTCCACCCATCTCGAGCATCTAGACATGGATATTCGTAACCAAAAGAATTCCAAACCAAAAGAATTCCAAATCTATTCTCTACCTTCTCAGTCGATGTCCAAGCACCATTCCAACAAAGGCGAGAACTCGGTATGCTGTTCCGATTGCAACCAAGACGCCAATGTTCATCCATTTTCGATCCAACTCGAATCCAGTCTCCCGCGCAGCAATGTCAACCTTGTAGAGGTAGGCGAACGGGGCCACGAGCTGCCCAAAGTAAATCTCCGCAAGCCAAGTGGCCGGGGATGCTCGCCAAAGCCACTCCATGTGCCAGTCCTTGACTGACGACAGGGGCGGTGCTGATCCAGACAGGATACCAGTGATGAGTGCAATCATGGTTGCAAACAGCGGCGCATCTTCTCTGCGGACGACCATGCTCACGATGCTGGCAAGGCCATAGATGCAGTAAAAGTAGAGCAGGTTGGTCAGGAACGCGAGACCCCAGTCGATGATGGGTACTGACAGTAGGAATAGGGGTGTCGTGAAATGGAGGCATCCAAGAGCCATCCGAGGCAAGACAGAAATCACCTTGGCAATGAAATACGCAAATCGAGAGTGTCCTGCTTCAGCCTCTCGCCTGTACAGCAACGTCTCCTCAGAGAAGAGCTTGACACCGGGGGCAGCCGCGACGAGACCAACAGCAATGGCGATGAGGAGGGCGAACTGTGGCGCAGAGATGAAATCGATGGCCGTCGACAAGACCTCGTAGGGTTCGTGGAAGATGCCAACAAACATGATGCCGTTCTTGGGGTTGTTGGCGAGTCCTAGCAAGGCTCCAGCGAGCACCGCAAGTCCCATCTCAGCGAAGAAGGCCCCCTTGGTGCGGTATTGTTGAACCATGGCACGGCAAAGGCAAAGCCATGCTTGCTTGACAAATGGAGCACCGCGTTTCTTGAGGGCCTGACGCATGCCTGTATCACCCAGCATAGTCGATCGGACACTCCTGCGCTCGAAATCCTCGGCCGTTTTGGTCTTCCGCGATGCTGACCAGTTGGAGATGAGAGCCTCCTTGGAGACGTCACCTTTGGCATTGTATTCTCGACCATTGCCGGTGATGATATCAGTAATCACGTCGGCGTGGTTGCTGTGCTCAGGGAAATGGAAGCCCATGCCCTCAAAGTATGTTTGGGCCTCAGGTTGGGGTCCCTCATAGATGGTCTGTCCGTTTCCGAGTAGAATGAGGTTGTCGAACAGCTCAAAGATCTCGGTTCGGGGCTGGTGGATAATGACGATGATGGAGATACCGAGCTTCGCAATTGCCTTGAGCGTACGCATGATGGAAGATGCGGCAGTGGCATCGAGACCACTGGTTGGCTCATCAAGGAAGATGGCCATGGGCGCAGCCGCAAGCTCCATGCCTATGCTCACTCGCTTTCTCTGTCCACCGCTAATCACGGGCTTACCTACACTGCCGACTCGAGAATCACGCACATGCGACAGCTCCAAGCAGTCGATGACGGACTCGACATGAGCTTCAATCTCAGCCTTTTTCCATGTTCGAGGAAGCCGGATGCGTGCTGAGTGGACAATGTTTTCATAAACGCTCAACTCGGGCAGTACGATATCGTCTTGGGGTACATAACCCGTCAACTTCTTGTAACGCTTCATCTTGCCTGGAATATTGTTGACGGCGACGATACCGCCAGTGTTACTGGTTTTACCCATCAACACGTTGACAAATGTCGACTTGCCGGCTCCCGATCCACCCATGACAGCCACGAGCTGCCCTTGCTCGATGGATCCAGTGACGTTCTGGAGAACTGGTTTGACCGCCTTCTTTGGGTGGAAGCTGAGGTCGGAGTACCTGAAGGAGAGGCCAAAGTTTGTCGCCTCGGCTGCTCTACGCATTGAATCAACAAAGGCCTTGAGCTGCGGCGAGGCTTCTGCTTCCTTGTGCTGTTGATCAGAGCTATCAGAGCTGTTCCGGGCCAGAGCGGCCTCGAAGCCATGGCCAGGGCGACCTTCTCGGTGTGGCATGTCATATGGCGAGTAGGGCGCATAGGGGCCGTACGAGAGGTTCATGGGTGCCATCTCATTGTCTTGCCCCTCAGGAAGCTCCTTGTATCCAGTGATGGTGGCTCTCACAGCCCTCATGGTCTTGTGCCTCTTCAGAGTGCCGGCATGCGCCTTGGAGGTTGAGTGCCACCGCTGCCGGAAAATCAGGATGAGCATGCCAATGAGAAGGAGGACATCAACAATGATCAGAACCACTAAAGGAATCATGAAGCGCTCGAATGATGATCCCTCGGGACAGAGACTACCGGAAGCGCAAGGTGTCGGCTTGGAAGCACCGGGTTGGCAATATGAGCCCTTTGGACATCGAATCTTCTGCTTGCCTTCGTCTTCGAGAGGACAGTAGTAGCCCTGCTGGCAAACGATTGGCTCAAAAGGACCCATGCCTATGTTTTCGCCGTTGTAGCTGCAGGTCATTTGTGAAAGTCTTCCGACTGTGCACATCTCATTGGGAGGGCATGATTGGGGGAGTGAGTTGATGGTGTTGTTCATGCCTAGACTGATTAGAACTCGCTTCTCACATGATTAAGGCTTAGCAACTGGGACTTACAAAGAAAACCTTCCTTACAGCCGTCCTTGGTCCAAGACTCGACGGACTGCAGTTGCAATGGCAAGGCGCCAGGTCTCCAGCATGGTGCCGCATCTATGGGGAGTTGGTCATTCAGCAGTTGTTGATAAGAGCGATAGAAGCTGGTTGAGAAGCTAGAATGATTCTTGCCGGTGCAGTCTCGGTCGTAGACACTGAGCCTCTTGTTGTCTTCCAATGGCTTCAGTGTCCGGGTTCGAGTATCCCATGTCAGCTCTTCGCCAGTCTTGGGAGGGTTGGATGCGTCGTAGATGGGCAGGTCGTCGATGCTTCCCTTGCCGTTCTTGGACTTGAACCATTTTCCTGTTGTCGCGTTATACACAACCTGTGTCTGGTTTCCAATGCATTGCCAAGCGGCTTCGTCACGCTCGAATCTCCATCCATCTCCGGTCAGTTGATCGGCGCCGGGTAGAGGTCGCAATGCACAAAGACAGGCCGTCGTATCGAGGAAGGACGGCCCTTCTGGCCTCACAATTGGGAGGAAAGGCTGCTGTGGCACCTTGGCTGGGTCAATGCCCCAACGCTCGAGAGCCATTGTGTTGAGCCTGGAGGGTGCTGCTGGTTTCCCTCTGGGAAGAAGGGTGTCGTTGATGCAAGGATGCGCTCACGGAATGAGTGATGGACAACGTCAGTTCAACTCCCTCACATGTCGGCAAACCTGGCAGCGTGTGGGATACATCTTTATACATGTTGGCGATTCCGCAAGGACTACCTCAACCGGAAACAAAACAACAATGGGCATACAAGAAATGAGCCCGAGAGTATGAAGGATCATCCAGCCAAGATGCACTGCTGAGGCTATGGGATGGGGCCATTGGGGCTCCGTCGCTGGCACAGCGCAGTAGCTGTGAGATTTTAGTGCCCGCGAAATTCCAGGGTCACAGAAGGCGAAGCTATTTCCAGCCAGCGGTCAACCATTGTAATTCCTCTAAACGTGGTAGATGCTCCGCCGATCTCGACCGGCAATGGCCAACGAGAAGTGTTGGTGACGGCACCAGCTGGGTCGTAGCATTAGGGCTGAGCCGGGTCGAACGTATCAAAAGCAGTCAGCAGCAGATCCCCTCTGCGACTAGGATGCGCTTTCAGCCCTTCAAGTTCATCTTTTACAAGCAAGATCCAGGGTCGAGGTCGCGGTCCCCATGTTCGTTCCCGCAGCCTTACATCAGCGGCTGCGGTTCTCATTGGTCGGCGCTCCATCCCGCCCGATAGGGCTTAGGGTGTGGCGCACTTTGACACGACGTCAATCCAAGGGTTAGGGTTACCTTAGACTACTATTATGTAGGCGCGAGGTCAAGAGCGAACGACGAACGACGACGCGAATGCCGGTGCAAATCAAATCTCACCTCACTTTACGGCCATGCCCGCATGGGTTTCAGAGAAATGACGTGATGTGGTGGTTTCGAAACTTGATGATGATCCACGCCAAGGCTAACTGCTGCATCTATGTCTTTTTTGCCTATTTCGGTCGTCATTACGCCTGTCAAGCAATCTGCCTTGCCTATTAGCTGAATTTCTCTATCCACAATGAATCTCAAGTTGTTTGTTTTTTCTGTTCCCGGGGTATCGTATCTCATGCGTTGCACCTTTTTTCTTCCCTTCTAGCCAAGACACACACAGCCATTATTATTCCTTTTCCTTTATAGAGTCAGAGGCCACCGGTCTCTTCTCCGCCTTCTCATCTCCCGTCTCACCCGTGGCATTGGGATTGACCAAACCCATTGACGCCGTCATCTCCTCGGCCGCCACTGTGTCAGCAGGTGTGTTGCCCTGAGTCCCGATACGCATGAATGGCAGGAAGAGGCAGCTCAGTCCCGCGAGTCCAACGGATACGAAAAAGGCCATTCGGTAGGGCACAACCGGGTCGCCTCCGTCGGCCTGCGCCTCCCCAACCGAGCTGTACACTGCCGTCGAAATACCAATGGCGACCGTTGAACCCAAACGAATAAGCATGTTGAAGATACCTCCGGCCAATGATTGCTGGTGAATCGGAAGTGATTGCATGACATACATCTATAAGGTTTCGTTAGCATATGTCCCTTGTCCTTTGAAACATTAGGATACCTACATTGGTCACGTTGAACTGAAAGTCGGCGCCAATGACATTCATGATAAGAGAAGGAAAAATGAACGCCCAGTATATCGTATTCGCCTTCTGAAAGGTGAGGAGGAGGTTAGCGCCCAGGTAGGCAAAGGAGCCCACTGCCATGATGAGGGTGTTGTTGATGCTGTGGAGGATGCTGGCCGCCACCACGTTCCAGATGATGCCCGCGATGACCTGAGGTAGCAGGTGCACCGCGACGTTGAGGGCATCATAAGCCTTGACTTCTTGCATAAAGAGAGCGAGCCAGAAGTTGGAGGAGGCGAACGACATCATGCCGAGAATCGCCGTCAAGACAAGCTATTATCCTTGGTAAGAAAACTGCAGAGAAGCAGCGGTAACAACAGGTACATACCAATGAGAAGTTGCGGTCTCTCCAGACATGGAGAGGCATGAGGGGGTGCTCCCAGTAGCTCTCCCAAACCACAAAGCTGACAAGTAGAAAGAATCCAACGATAAGCATGGCGATAATGTGCGCAGACTTCCAACCGTCATCAGGGCCAAGACTGTACACGAGTTAGTCCAACCCAAAGCGTGGGAAGAGGGATGTGAACATACGTCAAAGCAGCTGTAAACATTCCAATACCTGTGACAGTTAGGACAGTTCCAACACTATCAAACTGCTTCAGAGCTGTGCGCATGCGTGTCTTGAATGGTGTTGTTGGTTCAAAAGCTTCGACGCTCGGAACAATCCAGATGGATGCAACTCCAAGCACAGCCCAGATGATGGACAGGAGGATGAAACCGGCCCGCCAGTTGAAGATGCGAGCTGCAATACCACAGACTATACTACCCAGGGCAAATCCAAGGGGGTTGCCAGCTGAGAAACTCGCAAAGGCCCAGTTCTTGCGCTGCGAGGGCACGCTGTACGCGGCACCCAGAATGCCAATGGCTGGGGGTACCACCATGGCTGAGGCCAGGCCGAGTACACCACATAGTATGTCCATCCAGAAAGGATTCTGGGCAAACGCAACGATCAGACAGCCTCCACTGAAGCAGCCCATGCCAAAGAGGAAGACGGCCTTGCGGCCCAAGAAGTCGGCGAGCTGGCCCAGCGCCAGCTGGAATGCTCCAGCAGTAAGTCTACAAGCGAGTAAGAGGATTGAAGGTGAAAGAGGAGATAGATATGTTCAAACTTACGTTGCAGCTGCAGCAATCCACGAGATTTGGCTCTGTGTCATGCCAAGATCCTTACCAATGGCCGCCGTAACAATAACCGTCGAGCCAGTCAAAAAGGTATTTGTCGCCATGGCAATAGTAGCCATGAAGACGAATGCGACCTCCTGAAAAGTATTCTTGAAGCATTCGGGACGCGCCCCCAGCCCCGACACGGCCTTGACCTCTTCTCCTCCGCTTCCCTCAACATCTTGAGCGTCGTCGACGTTGACGGGTGTCTTTTCAGCCTCTCGGGAAGTGGGGGCTAGATCGCCGCCCCTGGATGCCGGATCGGAGGCCATTGCTGCGCCGCCGGAGCTCAGTGATGACAAGAACCCGGAGGAGGACAAACGCAAAGTCACCGGATCGTCCGACTGTACTGACCTTCAGTCGAGCTGTTGCTCCGTCCGTTGGGTTTGATGAATTGAGCGTGCAGGGGAAAAGTGGGATGAAATAAGGTACTGGAGCAACCGCTGATATAAGGGCCCAGATGCCGTCCCCACTGCGGAAAACTATTTCGAGATCCCACGGGAGGAACTCCGAGACTCTCCCGAAGTCGGAGGCGACGAGAATCGGGGATATCGAGAGATGAAGACTATGCTCAGATGCGTCTGCTTGTTGAATGCAAGGACACGATGGGCAAAGCAAGAAAACACGAGGAAAACAAATACAAGACAAGGGAGGCTCGTCAGTGTTGAGCACCGCCAAGTCAACTACTCCATTCCTGATGAGACTCTTGAGAAAAGATTTGCGCGCCAGCAACGGCAACTCTAACCCTTCGTCTCCCTCAATCGACATTGAGCCTCCTCTCCCACATTGCCGAAAGTGGGAGCCGAAAAAGCATCAATTGCGTGCGCCTCCAGCTCCAAAGGTAGGCAGTCAGACTTTCACCTCTCAAAGCCGCCTAGTTTCTCGATTATTTTGTCATGGCTTAGTCAATCGCTCGTGGCGCCGACTACGGTGGGGTTGCTCATCTCGATTATCAATCACTCAACCTCTGCCATCCCCATCAGCAACAAACAAGCGTCCTGAGAGGTCAATTGAGCCCATCGCAGAAGCAATGAAGGTCACGCAGGTATGATGTGAAGCTGAATACGCCACACGCGATAAGATAACCACCCTGGAGCTCGTCGCTAACAATTAATGCCAGATTTGGTTCTACCCCATCAAGGGTATCCGGGGAATCCAGCTGGAATCCGCCAAACTGGGGCCCCAGGGTCTTGAACACGATCGCCGCTTTATGCTATGCAAGGTCGAGGAGTCGGGCGATTTGACAAAAATGCAGCTGTCCAAGTTCCCCGAGTGTAGTCTCTTTGCCCAGGAGATTGTCGGCGACAAGATCCGCGTCAGGTACCTTACTCCTCAAGAACCGTTGGTTCCCTGGCGGCCGGAACAAGACACCGTTTTGGACGTTCCGATCGATCCAAAGCTAGACGGGATGGACAGAGCCGACGTCAATCTTCATCAAAGCCTGGTCATCGCATATTGCATGGGTCCAAAGTACGATGCATGGTTCTCTGCGTGCTTCGGCTTCAACACCGCCCTGGTCTTCATCGGTGACGGTCGACGTCCTGTCTTGGGAACTTTCTCACCTAGTGCCCAGAGATACCCCCAGTCATGGCCTTCGTGGCTAGCGAGCTATGTCGGGGGTTACGGGTTTTCTCGCACCGAGGAAGACTGGCTTGCCTTTTCCGATTGTGCCCCTTATCTCTTCGCTACGGAGCAGTCACTCAACAACGTTAGTGCCCGCCTGGCCGAATGCGACGTGGATATGCGAGCCATGCGGCCCAACATTGTCCTGGACGGTGAGATCGAGTGGGATGAGGACTTCTGGGCGCAGTTGTCCATCAATGGCGCGCACAGAATCGCCCTGACCAAGAACTGCAACCGCTGTACTTCCCTCAACGTTGACTATGACACTGGCCGTACAGCAAAGGGAGAGCGTGGTACAATGCTCAAGAAGCTCATGTCTGACCGAAGAGTGGATGTTGGTGCAAAGTACTCGCCCGTCTTCGGCAGATATGGTTTCCTCGCCAGCAAGCCTGGAAGCAACGCCATCGTGTCCATCGGCGATCATGTCGAGGTTACGGAGCGGAGGACTGAGCGTACCGTCTGGGACTGGTCGCTGACGGATCCCGCAATCGCACGGTACTATCGCCACGCTCCCGATGCCAAGATGAGCTTGCCCGTCGTGCTCTCGCTTTGGTTAACCAGCGCGGCTTTGCTCGGTCTGCTTCCGTGCTGGTTTCTGCTCTCCTGAATAGAATCGTAGTATCAATCAACGTGCCACGTACGCGTGATGGGTGCAGCGAATTCATTTCTCTTACAGGCGAGCGGCAGTCGCTTCCAGCATCATCATCCAACGCTTAAGTGACCATCCCGTCTTGGTAGGGAAATTCATCGACCTGCCCGGTCGCAAACGCGTAGTGTCCGTAACATCTCGGCCCGTGACGCCGGCGCGGTGGAGACTGGGGGTAGATCGCAAACCCGGACCCGACACGGAGCGGCGTCTTTTCGGCCTTGCCAGTATCCGCAAATGGCCGGAGAACAAGCGGAGGCGAGCAGAGTACTGCCTTGTCCCAACATCTGGAAACGTTCCATTACCCTGTGCCTGTAATTGCCGGGGCGTGACAAAGCGGTCCCGCGGGTCGGTTACACGGGAGCCCTTGAAGCAAGCAATCTGAGGAGTACGAAACTTGACGTGTCTGAAGTGACATGGAGGGTTCCAAGACGAATAGATGTTCATGTCATGCTCGGGAAGCGCGAAACGGGGCGAGTCGAAGCGAGGTAAGCTAGCCACGGCCTGGGACGCGATGGACGGTCGGTGAACGAGGCAAAGGTTAATTTGTCGTCAACCGTCTTGGATTCGCAAACCTTCCTCACCTCAACACCCCCGGACTCGTTCCCCGATGGGTCCGTGTCGGCCGGGCGGGCGGGATGTCGGATCCGGTAGACAAGGGGGGCGTGTGCCATGTGGTGATATAGAGCTGTCGGTATGTTGCCGCCTCCGCCGTCGCCGTCGTGACTCAAACAATGATTCATATGAATAAGAATTAATTAAAGAGCTCTCGATCACGGCAGCGTGCGCCTAGACACATGATTCATCGTGTGGCCGCTGAGCGCAACGTGAGCTGGTACATGGCAATTTGAGGTCCTTGTCTGTGCTGACGTCGATTCCCCACCCTAGCGCGCGAGAAGGGGTCCCAGAACGCTCTGTGGGTGAGGTGGAAACAAGCCGAGGCGGTTTCTGAATTTGTTCTGGAAGCCTTCTGGTTCTCAGGCTTGTGGGTCGGTGGGTCGGGCTGGACTGGGCTGGGCTGGCTGAGGGCATTGGCGTCGCCGCCTCCTCGTGAAGCATTGGAGGTGAGAACTTGGTCGTTTCCCCTTCACAGCCTCGGTGTCCCATTGTAGCGAGGGCGCCATGCCACGACACAAACAAAGACGTTGACGTAGCCGTAGCCGCAGCCGCAGCCTCAAGCCATCACCGTAGAGGGCTGGGATGTAGCCTGGGCAATATCAGCTCTATTCTTGCAAGTCTTGGGCATCTCCCACGTCAGGCTGACACCAAGGATACCTCATCGACCCATGCCGCGGCGGACGTCTCCGCCTTGGATTGCATTATTCATGGCACGAGTAATTCGGTCAAGAGAAACCCGAAGCGAGGGGAGAAGAGGGGAGAAGAAAGGCGGAAAGGATCAATGATGCGACGAGAGATCTACACCTCAACAGGTGCGGCGTATGGCCCAGAGCCAAAGCCGGAAGTAACGTGAGGCGGACAACGGACAACGGTCAACGGAAGGAGCGGGGGGAGGAATTTGGGAACCTACTTACCTACCTGCCTGGGCAAAGAGCGAGCTGGCTAGGGAAGACCATCCGGCCAACAGGAGATTACAGGACCTTGGCTGTTTTCCCCAAAGCCAGTCGAGCTTTGATAGGTCCAAGCCAGCAGTCCTGGCCAGCTCAGACAAGGAGGACAGTAACTAAGTATCATTCTGACCAATCGCGACTGACTTGGGGTAATTGTTGGCTGTTGACGGCTTCGTTTCCGGCACCGAGGTGAAGTGGAAGCTCCCACTTGGGTCTTGTGCCTGTGCCTTGTGCCTTGGGGGAGGCTTATGACGACCAAAGACTGGGGTCCATCTGGCCGAGACCCCCCCAATCATGACCTCACCATTTCAACTCACAGCTCCACGCTTCACTCTTTTTTTTTCTCCCTTCTCTCCTCGGTCCAGAGGGAGAATTTAGTCACTCTTCAGGATTCACTCCCATGTCCATGTCCATGTTCACGTCCACGTAGCAGTACAGAAACACAATTGGAAACAAAAATCATGCCTAAATTATGACAACGCAGACCAGAATGCTAACAGCATTTTCTTCTACCTTCTAGGTAGGTAGGTAGTCTCTCGCCCTGAGCTGAGCCCCCTTTTGTTTTCCCCATTTGTCTGGCCCGAGCCATAGTCTATTTCGAGCGCCTGCCCAAACACCAACCCGTCAATTTCATTTGTCTTGCCTTGCGCCGTAAACCAAACAGAAACAGAGGCTTAAACAACATGAGGCCATGACTGCGTGTCCCTTCCTTCTCCGTACTCCGGTTGCCTACCAGGTCGCCCAAGCAGGTCTAGAGGTAAATGCCAAGCAAGTGAAGAAGTAAAGAAACCCAAAAATAGAAGCAGAATCAACGCCATCCTTCTATGCGATGCAGCAACAACAAACAGCGCAGTCGACCCCCGGGACGAAGCGAACAAGAAGAAGAAAGAGAAAAGATCAAAGAGAAGATAAAACAGAAAAGAGACAAGAAACAAGAGCGCCAAAACATCCTGTAACACGCCAAACTTCCAGAAAAGGAAGCCTCGGAGCCGCGCCATAGATTGGAGGAGGTGACAGGCGAAAACCGAGATGCTCTGGAGACGTCAAAAGTGCCCAGAAGCCCCCCGTAGAAGCCCTGTATCGGTCGGCCCTAGGGCCAAGCGAGTACAGGCGTTAGTAACCACAGGGGGGTCACTAATGCTGCACAGTTCCGAAAACGGGCTTGAGGTCCCTGGGACTGGAGCCTCCCACGTGGAGCGTGCAGGGCACTACTCCGCCATGACAGTCCAAGAAAAAGTGTAAGTCACCCAATGCCACCTTTTGACCGAATCCCCCACCTGCGGTCTGGGATGAATCGAGATAGGCGTCCTTGGGCGCTTCTCCTTTCGGGCCCTTGGCGTCCAGACACCAGATTCGACCTGTTGAAGAATGTGGCTGCTTGAGATGCGATGCGTTGCGGTCCGGCGCGTTTCAATGCGTTGTCGTGAGGCTCAGCTCAGCTGTGCCATCCTCGCTGGCCGTGAATTGATACCCCGGCAAAAGTGACGTTTCGTGGTCGGTGATCCGTCCACGAGAGGGGTGCGACACGGTTTGGTAGCCGTACATCCAGAGCCAGCTCCGGGCTGTCGTTCCGTGCTCTGCCAAGCGCAATCAAAGGCCCTTGTTGAGACGCTCTGCCTTTGATCGCAATGTGCGCCTGCACCGAGACTAAGAAGGCATCCTTTTTCCTTTTGGGTTGAGCCTCGCGTCATGTCAGTCAGGCCACACCCGTCATTTGCTAGCACATGAGCAAAGAGTGAACGGCCCACGCACGGCAGAGAATCGCGCGCGCACTCGCACACCCCCTTCCCCCACGCCAGACACCGAGGATGCATGTCTCAGCGCCGGGGGTTTTTCCCGCAAGGGCTCAAGCGGCCTGCGTGCAAGGGCGGCACAAGTGAAGCTTGCAGTATGTGCACTCAAAAATCATCCAGTGAGGTCCGGAACGACAATGTTGGCAAACCCACTGGATCAAGGTGCTATCTGACTTGATCATCCGGAACGAGTGGGCGCACGCGTTGGCCATTTTGTCGGTAATGGTGGCGGTTGTTTGGGGTAGTACAGAGAGGGTGTAGGTGTCGTCGAGAATATCTTGGAGGTGCTGAACCCTCTCACAAGATTTGGTCTGATTGGGTGGGAGGAGGATCCTTGGGACAGAAATGTTAGCCTTGCATGTATATATAACCAACTGGGGCACGACCAGCCATGTAAGTGATGATGGTCATGGCAGCCTCTCAGTCTGCATGCTCGGTACTTACCAAAGGGTTAGTGGTTTTGTGTGAATGGCAAATGCAATTAAGTGCAGTGAATCGATGTCGAGCGTTGGGGAGGAGACGAGGTGGAATTGTTCAAGGGGGGAGAGAGAGCAGTGTGAATGGGTGAGAGTGATGTGTGTTGATGGTGTTGAGGTGTAGAAACCGTTGAAGTGATCAAGTGATGTTGAGCAGTGATGGGAGGAGGAGGCCTTGGGCTTTTATGCTTTCAAAGAGGATCAGGTGAAGTGGTAGTTGCAGTTGCCGTTGCAGAGATGGATGTGATGTCTGCCGTTTGTAGGGCCGGGGACCGTCAAACGAGAGCCGCGATGGAGTCGGAGAGCCGGGATAAGGCTTGCAACAACATGGACGAGATAAACGACGGGTGATGGAGGCACGAGCGACGAGGCGGGAATGCCGAGGAGGTGTGCCAATGACAGAATGGAGTAGATTAAATGGCCCAAGACGCGAGGCAAACGAGCGAGGTCGAGTGTTGGAGTGCCAGTTCTTGGGTTGTTACAGCACCGCACCGCACCGCTCGGGGACGTTGTCGATAATATGTACCTGCCCTGCCAGGTGGACGGACGAGGATGATGCCCGTGCCCTTCTGCTGGCCTTGGGAGCCGTCAGTCATGCCAGTTGCAAAATATCCCGTCCGTCGGCCCAAAAATCCAGAAGCACTCCCAAACCCCGGTCTGGAAAGGATATGGATGCCTGTCCTGTGACGCTTCTGGAAGAAGAGAAGAAAGAAGAGGGGGAGGGGAGGGGCGTAGGTAAACGGTTCCCAAGAACGGACCAGCAACCAAGCACAGGGCATGGTATCGTACCTAATGTGTACCCACAGACGCAGGTACCTGCTGCCTTTTGCCTCGCCTTGTTTGATCGCGCTACGGCCAATTACTTCGGACGGGGGAACGAGCCGAGCAATTCCCAATGGCAACGGACGAGGACGCCAGAGCCTACAAGGAAGTGCACGGGCAACCACCATCCATGGGCGGGGGATGACGAACTGGTGAGGTGAGGTGTGGTGGACATGAGGTGAGTGTAGGGTTGAAGTCCCCGGGATAGGGATAGAGCCCAGGCAAGCCCCGAATGTGTCAAGAGAGCAGCATGGTAAAATCAGAAGCCGCCCAAGAGCCCATGGGCGAAATGGCATGGCCGGCCAGCCAAGGCTCCGCCGGTTGCGCCCCCGTGTCCTGGTTCTCGGGGCCAGGTGCGCCAGGATCGGAGGTGGAGACGGCCAGCGTGGGAGTTGAACAAGGACGGGCCAGTCTAAAGCTGCCGACAAGGGCAGGCCGCAATCCGCATGAGGGGGTCAGTCGTGTGCATCGCATCGCATCGCAGGTGAGATGTGCGTGCTGTGCTGGGAGAGCGGTGCGAATAGAAACCGCGGGCCGTGCTGTTTTGGAAACAGACCGTACGGAATCGATACCGAGGAGGCGGCAGATAAACCTAAAACTGCGACCTAGGCATACGAGGCTAGTGCACTCTGAGCGAGCTCCGAAACTGCCACGGACGGGCTGGACCAGAGACAGATGGGAGGTGAGACGGTGAGGTCACAGGTAGTGAAAGCATGAGAAAACGGATGCCAAACTAGTGTGAGCCGGCAAATGGCCATGCTACATGCTGTGTCCCTTCTGTCGCATGTAAGAGAGCGGAGCCGACCGTTGGACCAGGAGTGTGGGAATGGATGGTACCTGGGCATTCTGCAGAGATGAATATGGAGAGGAGAGGAGACAAGACCAGACGGGTGGGGTGGCGGTGTAAGAGTAAGAGTGAGAATATCTAATGAGTCCGGGTTTCGGGAAATAAAATCAGAAGCCCAGACGACGACCTTAATACGGAAGGCGCATGGATGAGTTGTCGCCTCCTTCCCCGGATGACTACAGTACCTAGTAGCCTGCCTGTCTACTCAATCCTAGGCAGGTACTGTACCTACCTAGGCAGTTCCAGCTTCTCGGAACCTCCTCAAGATGCCCCCAGCCAGAGGACAAAGCGAGCAGTCGGAAGGCGTTCACCACCACCAAAACAGGAAACAATGCATAAAGTTAGGATGATTAGTGTTTCAACCTACGACCGCGGCCCTTGCCGGAACTTCCACTGGCTCTTCGGGTCTTGATCCCTCAACTTCCGCCTCGTCGATGCCCAAGTAATTAATCACATCTCCATGGTTGTTGCAAACAGGTTGGGTAGGTACCTCCTCAGTACTGCCTCTTGTTCGACCTTTGCACCTCTCCTGTCTTGATCCGTGCTCCAAGTAAGGGTCCAGCCAGGCAGAGAGACAGCGGGCTCACATAATGGGGCTCTGGGTCGAGCATGGGAGACCCCTCTCATCAGCAGAGGTGCTTTGCTCGTCTGCATCTTAAAAATCCATCCCCGGCAATACCCATCTCTGCTATGGACCAGCTTTCAAACTGACAGCTGATGTTGCTCGCATCCTGGTACCTAGCCAAGGTAATTCCTCTACCTGCAACAATCCGCTGTCTGCCGTGTTGTCATTCAATCGACAACACGGTGCTGTGGTTAACCATATCGCCTCCTTCACGCCATGGCCGATTGGGACCGTCTTTTGATATCGCCATGAACAAAACCGGCGTGGGTCTAGACTTGGCGAACTGCTGGGCGATTGCCTACTACGTACCTCGGACGGGGTCAACCTTGAAACCACCTAAGGCCGCCTCGATGTAGCGCGGCGTTGGTGCCAAAACACAAGATCGACCTCTTTGCTTCTTCCCGTTGGTAATCAGCTGGCTGGTGCAACTCAATGTCGAGCAACCCTGTACCCCGTCCGTCATGCCACCCCAGCGTTTTTCGTTTCCTCGGGCGTTTTCGAAGCGGTTTGCAATCCACCATCGACCTGCTTGTCTCCGGCTCCGCGCCACGCACCTTGCCCTCTTCAGCACACCGTCCTGGTGCAGGGTATGAAGACACAAGCACTTGCATCCGATCAGAGGCCAATGGCAGACTGGGACTATGTTCTGTTTGGCACAAACCTCGCTGTTGGTTGAGTAACTCTGCCATTGGTTTGCTCTCGGAGTGCAATGCTGTAGTCGGCACATCACATCACAGACGTCGACTGTAACCGCAAATACTCAGGTTGTGTCACCCATCTCACAGGCTGTCAAGATCTATCAGATGGTTGCTCAATCTGGCAAGGCAGCCAGCCCGTGAAATGGGTGTCTTGCCATTCGCTTAGCGCTTGTGCGCGATTACTGGCGGACCTCGGCCACTCCTCAAAGGAGGAACGTCATCTACTGATGCTGAACTGGTCACTGCAGACTTGTCACCTCGCATCTTGACATGGTTTACCTGGCTTCTGCTTCTACTTCCGCGACTAGGATCGCGTGCGATGCTTCCGTTTTCTGTAGCTAAAGGCTTGATGCTGGAGGCGGCAGATGAGTAAACGCGGGATGGGCTATTATTGCCCAGGGACCACAGTTTTGCAGCCCACAGACCATGGTAACCGTCTGACTGGATTGACCATCAAGACGAGGCGGCCCATCCCTCACCGTTATGGGGCCCGCTGTGATGAATACATGATGATGCTGAGGGAGATGCTGCTGATGGATGCTGGAGGCACTGACCGCCTCAGCCCACGGCTCCAGGCACAGCCGTCTCATCTCCGTCGTCAAGTTCTGCATCGCTTTGCTTCCATCCCAGGTTGTCCCTTCTCTCATGGGCCCCGTTTTCGTCTGATAGACTACGGGCCGTCTCATGCATACAACAACTCGGTGGCTCTCCGATACTGGGACCAATGATGGCTTTCAAATTAGAATGGAACGTGTAAGCGAATAGGCCGTTCGCTAGATGCTGTTTGGAAACGTAAGTTCCGTGTTTGTTTGGCGGTTGGTTGTTGGTTTGTCTCTGATCTGTTGTAGCCGCCAATATGAGCACCGATGATGCTCGTTTACTTCCAACAACCTGGGCTCAACCTGGGTACACGCATGCTCTGGCGGGTAGAGCCGCCCATGTCGGCCGGCCGGCGGTACTCTCTCGGTGCATGCCTGCCTGCCTGCCTGCATCCAATCCAATTTGTGCTCTCGTTTGATTTGGGCGTCTTGAGAATTTCTCTCTTTTCTCAAAATTTGCGTGGTCTGATGTTCTCTCTTGTCCCGTTTCAGCGAGATGCACCGAGCGATGAGGTGTCGTCCGTGGACCTACTTCCTCTTTCGTCCAGTGACTGCTGGATGGCCCCTTCCAAGGTTCGTTCCCCTCCACCCACTCACTGCAGGTGCGCCGCGATGCATCCTCCACTCCGCTTACACCTTCCATCCCGTTCGCAATCTAGCCTACAACCGTCAACCTCTAACCTCCAACAGTCCACCGACCGACCTACGACCTTCACCGTGGATACCACCCAACGGGATTAAACTTTGCCGCCCCTGTCATTTGTGCCTCGTACCCTTCTCTCTCCTCTCATCTCCTCTCGTCTCCTCCTCGTTTATCAACTCAATCCTTCCTCGTTCATGCCTGATGATCCTTCGCCAAAAGCCGCAAACATCCTCTCATCCCCAAAGCCAAAGCCTCTCAATGCCAGCAAACCTTCAATTGTTGGCAAACAAATAGGCTTGCTTCCGGACGTCAGGGTACAAGGAAAGACCTGGGACGAAATCCCCTGTCCCCATCGATGACAACAACGTGGCAGGCCTCGCCTTCTCACGGCCCTGGTTCACCCCCATATTGTTGATCGCCATCTTTTTTTTCGTGCTCGCCTTGTCACCATCTCCAAATATCCGGCCTGTTGGTTTCCTGCATCATGCCAAGCTTGGCCTTCCGTGCCAAGCCTGGCCCTGTCTCTTGCACCGCTTCTCAACACAGGCCAGCCCTGAGCCTCTCTGCATTTCGTCGTCAAATCTGCTGACTTGCAGCCCATGCGACCCTCCCGATGACCCTCCTTGCCCCCGGCTCGCAGAGAAAACGCATGGCGCGACCTGCCCTCCCCAGACAGTAACCCAGTGTCCATGTGAGTGCGGCCTGTCGCCGGCTCGTTCTGGCAGCCCCGGCAATTCAATTCTTCCCCCGCTGTGTCCGGGCCATAACCGCGCCGCCCCCAGGCCGCCGGTCAACCGTTGCTTGCTGCAAGGTGCTCTGCTCCGTCCTCCCGGCCAGCCACCCGTCTGGGACCCCCCGTTCTGAGAGACGGATCCGTCGACCGTTGGGTGTCATGATTGTGTCGGCGTCAATGGGCGCCTAAGCTTGGGCCAAGCTCGTCAGTCAACTTGACGCCTTTTTACTGAAACCGAAACGAAAGCCGTGGATGGAGCCGCATTTGTCTTCAGTGAGATCATGTCTCCACGACCCCTCTTACACAGTCGTCTTCGGCCGAGGGGCATGATGGCATCGCCCCGTTTCGCCCCCTGGCTAGAGCCCTGACTAGCCTCGTGGACTTTCGACGATACCTTCTCTTTGGGAATACGAATACCCGAGCCTAGGGCGGCTCTACCATGGAGGCTTTTCATATTTTCCGGCTAGCTTGCAAACCCGCCAACCGTGGTCGTTCGTCTCGCCTGCATGCTCAACAGCCCCATGCACATCTGCCGGGCGCCGGCATCGCATTTCCCCATCTGCAGGCGCCTCCGCTGTCTCGGATCTCTGAGGGAAATACACGGATGGCCTCCTCTGTTTGGACAGCGGCCCGTTGTCTTGAACCGCTTCTGGCATGGAGTGACGTCGCCAACCAGTGGAAGGACCTAGTCGGTGTGCTGTGTTCGCACATTTCATCTTACGATCGAGCTTGGGCCCATCATTTAACGGTTGGCTGCCTTAGTGGTAGGTTCATCCCTTCTCAAACGGGTGAAGAGAGCGTCAAGTTGCCCACTGTACTTGCTTCCATCAGGTCCTTCGCATGTGGCCTTGCTAGCGCTCCATCGTTCCTCGGCATCTTTCTGCCACCTTCAGGACGACGACTGTTGCTCAATTCCTATCATCAACCGGTCCTGAGAAGCAATTTCCCTTCTCCTGGCTGAGCATATGCTCATGAGGCGACTGCACTTCGGGAACAGGCCACCGAGAGAGCCCACCAGCGGATCCACACATTCCAGAACACAAGTCGAACATTCTTTTGGAGGAACCGAGAGACCGTGGACCCTGTCATTCTGTCGAAATCCCCCCACAGCAAGGCCCCTTGCTGGGCTTGATTACAATCTGGTCATTGTCACGTAGTAACAGTTTTCCCATGAAAAGCATTAGGTGAATACCACCGCATGTTACTCGTCGTGGCACTGCCTCAGCCCTGGCCAAGGCCAAAGGATCCGGCACCCACGGCCTCGGTGGCGAGTTTCAGGAGAGAGAAATTGTATCGGCGATCGCCTAGTTGAAGGTTGACCCAGATTTCCGGTTCCTGGGGTTGGGAACTTTGGGCCTTTTGCTTTGGCATGGCTGCACCAATCCCATGTTGTCGGTTTCTAAATCAGGGGAGGTCTTACACGCCGCACGCTGCTCGGAGAAAAAAGCCCCTGGAGGTGGATGCCAAGACGCCCCATATCGGCTACTAACAAGCCTTTGCAGGGTGAGCTTCATTGTATGCACTCGCAAACTCTATGCACGGAGCCCAACGGTTGCCGCATGGGAGGTAAGGCAGAAGAGATTGAGCCCCTGGGTATCCAGTTACTTGGAAACAGCCCTTATGTTTGATGTGAGGTTGACGAAACCAACACCTCAAGCACCTTATCACTCAGAAGGAGACGACCACAAGGATTGACTGATTGCTTGGTTTATTCATGTGTCAATGTGCTATTTCAATATGGTGCGTCCCGGGAGCCTCATGTGACGGCCAGCCCTGGACGGCACTGATAGCGGCGCTACGGCTGCTGACCCCTTCCCCCGACGTGGGGAGGATGGCTCTGTCTGGCCTCATCGACGATGCCAATATTCGGTACCGTGTATGGCTCTAATGTGCGGTGAGCTGTAATGGGAGGCTTTTAGGTTTCCGCAAGACCTTGCCCTAACCATTAACCATCATATCATCCGCGCATTTTCCTCCTCTAGGAAACAATCACCTCGCCAGCCCCGGTTGCAAGATCCTTCCTACTATCCTCATCGTCTGGATTTTGCCTATCAGTCAGGAGATCCTTGGGCGGCGCAGCCTTCATCTCCAGCACATCGTTGTCGCTTCCTTGCCGTTCTAGCTCTTCAAATGTAAAGGCATCCGATAGATTCACCGCCAGGAACGTCTTTGGTAACTTGACCCTGCGGTGCGAGTGTAAGTATGAGGTCACGGGGAGGAGGCAGATGCAGACAGGGCTGGTTTAGTGGGGGCACTTACTGATTGAACTTGGCTCGCAAGGTCTTGATGACCTGCAACCAGTCGGCGTGGGGTGTCAAGCTTCGCCTGGGGGCAAAGCCAATGCAATGTCGGCTGTCAAGCTGCACGTGCAGGGGGTCAAAGACGTGGCAGCCCGGGCTAATGGTAATTCGGATGCTGTACGTGAAGGTGGGCTCGTCATGAGGTGATGTTCCTTCTCCCGTAGTCTTCATTTCTGCCTCGTAGAGCTCGAAGCAGATTTGTGAAAGGTAGTCAAGCTCAGGGATGGTGCTGCGCTTGATTTTAGTCTCGACACCTCCCTCAATGATGCAGTTGAGCAGCGTGTAGATGTGTGATTCCTTGGTAAAATAGAAGAAGGACTTGGCGTCGTCCGACGCCTGCATCTCCTCGAGGTCCTGAACGATCTCCTTGAGCAGGGGCAGCGATGTCAGCAGGCCAATCTCGAGCTTTTCGCTGTCCGAGATGCCATACTCCTGAGGGCAGATGAAGTCGAATAGGACCTTGGCTAGTCGGTAAAGCTCCTGAAGCGGCTCGTTGCGTGCGTCCGACTTGGAGGCGGCCTGGTTTGTTCCCTTGTAAAGCCGGAAGTACTGCTCCGGAGGCGCCTCCTCATTGAAGTGTCGCAAGTTGTTAAGGAATGATCGTCTTCTGAAGAGCTTCTTAACCGAGGCAGACCGGCTTCCGGCCTCCACCTTGTCCGAGCCATCGGGCGATGAGTTCTTGTCAACCTTGGCGTCTTCCGAGGACTTGCCATCCTCCGCCGACTTTGCTTTTCCTTCCTTGGTGCCGTTAGCACCGTTGGGGGTGTTGCTCGTGCCGGAGGCTGAGTACTCGTCAAGCATGTGGTTGGGTGGTGTGTACACCCATTCGAGGAACTGACGGTTGTGCAGGGCATCAAACTTCATGGTATCGTAGAGCTCCGAGATCTTGCTCGGGTCAACCTTGTCGCCATCGCAGAACTCTGAAAAGAGCTTTTCCCAGCGTTCTCGGAACAGCTCCGCGTCTTCGCCACAGCACCACCGCGCCTGGATCTGGCCGACCGTATTTGCATGTGAGAGCGACGACGCGATCGACGAGTTCGAGTTTTCACCCGAGAGCCTCTCGGTACTCGGGTTTGAGATGGCATTGAGCGATGTGACAGCGCCGCTGTACAATTTGCCGTAGTTGTACTGCATCACACGCCGATGAAAGTTCATCAGCTGCACGACTCTTGTCTGCACCTCGGAAGGCTCGGGCATGTTATCTGGCCAGGCAAACTGGGCAGGTCGTTCGTTGCCCTTTCGCAGTAGACCCTTGAGCTTCTTCTTGACCTTGTCCATCTCGTCCTTTGCCGCATTCGAGTCGTCCAGCAGGTCCTTGCGAATCGTGATGAAGTCTTCAGGGACATCCTTCTTGCCTAGGAACGAGGCAGACCAGATCTGTGCACTCGTGGTCACACGGCGCTCGGAGCTGCTGAACACGTGAACCTCATCCAGAATGTCCCTGTTCATGAGCATGAGATCGTTACGCATATTCTCGCCAAGTTCTTGGGATTGGTATCGGGCCGAGTGCGTCGGCTCTCCTCCCCATTTGACAATGAGTTGTAGCTTGTCCAGAACCAGGCTTTCTTCAGCAGCTGTGAACTTGGACATTGTGACACCAGAGAGAGAATCATGCCGCTTGGGGCTCCGGTAAGGTTTGTCCTCCAGCGATGCTTCGCCTTCTTGTTCCGTAGGACTGGGCTCCTTCTTTTCTTCGGGCACAGGCACTTCCTCAACGGCTGGTATCGCCTCCGTCTTCTTTTTCCGGAACATGGGCTTAATCTGGACCTTTGTGCCTGGCCAACTTCCCTTCTTGACGAGCACATTTCGAAGAGCCCGGAGTTTGCCACGATCTTCAATGTTTTGTTCGTATGCCAAATCCACTGCTTGTACAACGCTTCCCAATGCAGCTTCGCCAATGAGCAAAACCTCTTCCTGGTGCCCCTTTAGGAGAGCAATGAAGGGCTCTGAATGGAATGTGAACTTGTACTTTTGCTTGGGTGTCCGATCCGCGTGTCGTATCACCGAGACTATACCCTTCAGCTTCCAGGAGTGTGTTGGGAGAGGGGGCTCAGGCACGGTGCTCGGCTGCTCTGATGGCGCGTCCGATATGGCACTTTGCTGTGTCTGTGGTGGTGCCGAAGAACTGCCAGATATACTCAGATCGGCAGGGACCGGTGGAATGAGTGGTGTCGCCGCGGAGCTGTGAGATTTGGAAGGCACAGTGCTGTCTGGTATCGAAGGAGTAGCAGTTCCGCTGGGAACACGACGAAAAGAGTCGTCGGGTTGTGAGTCTGTAGCGTTTGACATGGAGTTTATGCTTGTCCTAACCCCGCTAGAACCAGGCAAGTTTGTTTGCTCACGATCCTTGAATGCGTTGGCTGCTCGAGTAAAGGGGTCGGTGTTATCTGACGGAGCAGGTGATGGCATTGGCGGAGTGACACCTCCACGCCTAAGCTTTTCCTTAACGAAGAGGTCTTTGAGAATACCGGAGCAATGGTCGTAGTAATCGTCGTTGTCCTTGACAAAGCTCCATCCATTGACGTCGATGACATAGCTCTTCCCTGACGCTCGCAACAAGTCGAAACCGCAAACTCTCTGTCCAAACGCTGTAGAGATCCTGCTGGCCATCTCCTTCTCTTTCGTATCCAGAGCCGTGACGTAGCGCAGCTCTTTACCGTGCGTGTTTCTCCGTACGACACCATCCACAACAGGGCTCTTTCGTGTCTCAGCATGACAATACGCGGGGCCGACAGTGTAAGCCTTGACATCTTCGGCATTGTCAACCTGCATGAAACTTTCGTAGATGTAGCTGCCGTCGGGTTCGGTGATTGCTCTGGGGACGTTGAGATCTTGTATATAGTCGGAACTCTTGTTTCCAATCTTTCGGAAAAGCTTCCTGGCACCTCCACCAGCACTCTTTGGGAAGTAGATGATAATATTGTGATCCTCGCCGCTTGTTGGTTTCTCGACGAATGGCTTTCTCAGGATTGCGCCATCCACGCTCAGAGCATCCCCATCTTCGATCAGCTCGACTTTCTGAGGTGGAGGAACCTTGGCAGAGTCAATTGGCTCAAAGGAAACACCTGAAATATCCTTGATGTGCTTGACCATTTCTGAAGTGAGAATCTGGGGACCGCCATCACGACTGACTTCGATTCGCTTTGGTGTTCGGACGTTGATCTTGTCGAGGAGGTGCAGGCAGAGACGGCGATCCCACAGGATCTGCTGCATGGGGACATCATTCACACAAAAGGGCTTTCTCGCCTTGACATAAGCAATTGCCTTGTCAAGTGGGAAACCATCCGAATAGAAAGAAATGAGGTAGTCGCTGCATGTCTTGTTAGTGATCATTTTGGGAAATCCGGCACGTGCCTCTTGCAGGAGCTTGGTCGATGCACCCCGCCATGCTACTTCGGCTCACCGAGGGAATGAACTCACCATATGGGCCAATTCTCAACCTCTGAGGACAAAACAGATTAGTCTCTCCCAGAAAATACATCTCTCTTGTGAATCAAACGTACCTTCGTCGAGAATCACCTTGTCGCCAAAAACAATCACGTCAAACTCGCGATTGGCAATCAGCCGGTTCAAGATGTTCCTGCTGGGCTTGCTCCGCGCCTTGACGTCAAGGGCGCACACACCAATGACTCCCCATCGAGCTGGTTTCACTGCAGCAAGTTAGAGACATCACTCACTTCCAAGGCCAGTGGCCTCGAGATGAGAGAAGGGGAAAGAAGAAAAGGAAAAAAAAAAAGAGGACTTACCCTCCTCCCTTTCCCGATGGTGGGGACCCCGATCGCTACTTGGGCTGTGGCTACTTGTCGCAGTGCTTCCGCTAAAGCGCCTCTTGGCACGACTGCGGGAGCGGTCGGGCATGGGCCGCACATTTGAAGTGTTGTTCTGCATGTTGTCGCGGATGGCTCGCTTGGTAAAGTCAAGTGGCTGTGAATGGAGCTCCCTTGGGACCAGGTGGTGCTGATGGTGATGTCCCACGCCCGAGTGGCCTTGCTGAGCAGTCGACGAGGTGGTGACCGTCACGTTGGAAATGCCAGGCTCAGACTGAGACGGCGGTATTCCTTTGCCTGTCGAAAGAAGGCCAGGTACAGATCGTGGTGGTGTTCCCAGCTCTGACCCATGAGCAGACGAAGAATCGTTGAGGATGCCTCGGGCAGATGCAAGAGAATAGATCGAGTTTCCTGAGAGTCTCCTGGACTGAGGATCTGAGGAGGAAGAAAAGCGGTTGTTGATGGCACCCGAAGGCTCAGACGAGACGGTGTAGCTCGAGTTCGAGCTGTCGCTGGCGGTGGGCTGGCGGTTCAGGTTCCGCTGCTGGTTTTGGTTCTGGTTCTGATTCTGGTGGGGGTCTTCGGCAAGGGCGAGCTGGGAGTCGGCCAGCGCCAGATCCTCAACGCCGACGTCAGAGGTCATGGACTCGCGGCGGGTGCGGAGCGGGAGAGAATGAAGGTTTTTGACGGCCGCAGTTGAGGTCGAGACGTGCGAGGAAACAGAGAAGCTTGCACGACGGGCGTGGGTCTCTGCCGTGTCCGGCTCGGCACAGTGACCCTTGGTGGTTCCTGCAGCACAGATGGAGGAGGAATTGGCGAGGGGCGACGACGTCGAGAGGATGCGAGAGGACCTGGGAGGATGGGATTGGCTGTAGTGATGGGGCAGGGATTGACCAAAACCAAGATAAGGAGGATGAAAGTGAGAACGACGAGGAGAAGAGGAAAAGTCGGCAGCAGAAGCGTCGTCGGAGGGGCTAGTTGAGTATGGTGGTGCTGCTGGTGGTGTTGGGCTATCCACGGCGCCGACGGTGGTGCTAACAAGCTTCGGGCCCGGTCGGTTGCTCATGGTGTCCACGGCGGCATCCATGACATCCATCCGATTTATGGTGTGCGCTGTGCAGCCGTTTCTTGTGTAGTGGCTTGTGTGAGTGTGCTTGTGTGTGTGTTTGTCCCGTTTGGTACAGCACCAGTAGGTAGGTTGGTGGCCAAAAAAAGACACCACAGCCCAGCCGAGAGCTAATCGAAATTTTTACCTTTCAGACTGACAGACAGCTATGCCCGCTCCGGCATGAAGGAAATGACAGATCCCGGCGGATAGAAGCGAGAACCTGGCACCAAGTAACCAGGCGGTGATGGGCGAGCGAGTACAGTAGGCGAGCTCGGAGCTTGTCGCCTACAAAACTCTGCCCGGTGCTGTAGGCCCGTTTATCAAGGTTAGGGACAGGGCCTCGAGTTGCTCAGCTTAAACCTGCGAGCAGACAGTGACAGTGGCTTGGGCGTTTTCCGATGTCTCAGATCCCATCTAACGGACCGTTTCTGCTCTTTTGTCTAAATGTCTCTGATGAGGACGGTTATTAGAGCTCGGGCTGGTTTGCAACCGGTAAGACGGGATGGGGTTATAGCCGGGAAAAGATGCAAGTACAGGGAAGACCAGGGGGGGGAAAAGATGATGCCAGGTGATTATTGTTATTATTCTCTTCTCTTTTTTTGCCGCCTGGAGCACGTCTCGTGTTCGTTCCAATGGGCAACTGAGATGGTGGCCAACGGGTGCGGCGCGGCTTGCCTTTGTTGTCTGCTGCAAGTCACTCACTCACTTGTTGAAGTGGGCATGGATGAATGGGAATATTTTTTTCTTGTTTGTCCGGGGGATGAAAGCCCTGGAACGTCGAATCAGCGGGCTCAATGACGCAGGCGCTAGGGATCGCCACCATGCATCGAGATGCCGATATCTTGGTTGATAGGTTGTTGCCAGGGTTCGTTCAACGAGATGCTTTGTAGGGCCGGCCGAGATGCAAGGGCTGGCTTGTTCTGCTTGGCCGGATGGGTCGAGGCCCCCGTCGTCGCCGTCGCCGTATCTATAAGAGGTCCGTGGTCCCGTTCAACTTGCTGGCAAATGACTGTTTTCCTGTCATCTGGTTACGCTACGGAGGATTTGTCGTCCCTGCTGCCAAGGAGCCCTGCCCTTGCGAAGCGAAGCTGCTATCATCGGTCCGGAGTTGCTGCTCTCGATCGATTCTCCATGACGGGATTTGCTGGAAGGGCCTGGATGGCGGGGTCGCGATGGGGTCACCGGGGGAGGGGTTCTCTCGAGAGTGGTGAGACTAGACGGCAGGTTCAAGGCCTTGCGAGTCTCGTGCTCTTGAGGAG